>JAVKPL010015193.1:0-98536 GCA_032173675.1 Gastrolobium villosum | reverse complement strand
GTTATGTTGTGTATACCTACTGACTAGTACGTATTGCTATGCTTTGAAATGTTCAGTCCAACTGCCTCCATATTCTTGTAATGTTGATGCTATTGACTATTGAGAGAATTTTCTTGAGCATATAAATAATAAAGGACGGCCCTGTCAGGCAGGCTGTGGACGTAGTACCAAAGTTCCGGCAAAAAAAATTCCAGGATACAACGTAGAAGAGTAGAATTTTAGGAAATTAAACACGCCATAATTCGCTACATAGTGTAGCGAATTATGTATGTAAGTAATTCGCTACACGGTGTAGCAAAATATGTCGCGTAGGATGCTAGAACCGAAAATTGTAATGTTCAAAATTGTTGAAATTCGTTACATAGGGTCACGAATTTCAACAATTTTGACACATGACATTTTAGTTATGATGTGGCATATTTTGCTATACTGTGTCACAAATTACTTGCATGCATAATTCGCTACACTGTGTAGCGAATTTGTGCCGCGGATGGTATTTTGGCAAAATTTTACTGTCGTCAAATTTGGTAATTTTTTTGTCCAAACGTGGCAAAATGGTCACTGTTCAGCCTATGGGGCTGTTTGATTCCTATTCTCAAAAACAGTTTTTAAATCAAAAAAGTAACAAAAATCTGTTTGGAAATGATTGTTTTGCAAAGTGCATTCCAAAACAATGATTCTTTTTTAGTTTTAAAAACCAAAACATGTTACTCCAAAGCTGTTTTTTGAATTTTTTTGTTTTGTTTTGGCGATGGCAGTTTCATAAATATTAGGATTCATTAATAGGTGCATCTGCTAGAACAAACTAATACGCGAGGAGTCTCTCATTCATGGAACAAACTAACACGCGAACTGCAACCTTCAAACAAACGCCCATTTCACAGAACTGCTTTATAAAGTAAAAGCAAATGAATTATAAGTTCGAAGCCAATATGCCATTAACTTAAAATACACAATCCAAGACTTGTCAAAGTACAAAGTAAATTCGATGCCATTAGTGTAGCACAAGTTTTTCATATGGTTGGTCCGACCAAGAAGCGATGAAAGCACCCATGCAGCCACCTATGCCTCACCAAACCTTGAACATTGAGAATTGAGACTTTCTAGTTTCAATGGATCTGTCCATGGATCTCCACTGTTATTTCGTTTCCATTTTACTTTTATTGGGATTTTTTTATTTAAGTAAATATTTTTCAAGAAATAATAAAAATGTTACTGGAAAGAAATAATTATGTATAAATTTAGGGGGCGTTTGGTACAGCAGAAATTTTTATTTGTTCGGGAATCTCGATTTTCAAAAATATGATTTTTACATCCAAATTATGATAATATTCAAAAATTTAAAATTTTGAAAAATTCAATTTCCCGAGAATTCCGAAGAACACCGCGTACCAAACGGGCCCTTAGGGAAAAATATTTATCCTTTTAAATGACACAACTTATATCTTTCACTCTCATAAAGAGGTGGGACCCACACCTTTATTTTTTTATCAACTCTCTCGCTTTATCTATCTCTTTCTCTCTCTTAAAATGACACAACTTTACATCCTTTAAAATGACATACATTTTGCCCATAAACTTATGAGGAAGGATATTCTTACTACCAAAATCTTCTACTACCAACTCACTACCTATCTAATCACCATTGGATCAACATTTTCTCTTTTTTCAAAAACTTTTTCACATTCTCTCTCTTTGATTCAATGGTGATTAGATAGATAGTAAGTTAGTAGTAGAAAAACTTGGTAATAAGAATATCCTTCCTCTAAACTTATTTAGTTCTCTAAGTGTTTTTGCTTCCTAATGCTTCTCTTTAGCGGATCTTAGATTTGATGCTTTAGCCAAATATTATTAAAATATAGCTATGGGTTTATCATCTATCATTTAACATGATCACAAAATTTTTCCTACACACATAACATTTTGTGGGATCGGGAGCAAAAAAAACTCTGGCACGCAAAACGAATCTCTATAACATAACACAATCATTTTTTCTACTACATAACTCTTATAAAACCCTATAACTATATAAGGTATTGTCGGATAAATTATGACTTGTGGAAGCCTCGAACGAATAAATAAAGGGTTATATTTATCTTATTCAACATGAGATAAATCAATTTCCTACATACACATAACAAAGGTGGGTTCCACCTCTAATTTTTCTCTTTCCAATTATTTGTGGGTCCCTCCTATTATTTTATGTCACTAACATGAGGTAACCTATCTTCATCAATATAAGAAAAACATTCCCCATAAATAAATCAATCAAATTCCGGGATGCTTCGTAAAGCGCATCCTCACATAAGAATGAATACTATGATTTGCATCGAAGAAAACGAAGGTTTTTTTCTTTTTACTCTCTGTGTTCTAATGCCGTCAACCACCAAGTTCAAACGAAGTGTCCGCACCGCTTTTACAGCGCATTTCTTCGTATTCTTCTTAATAAAAAAAATTAATTAAAAAGAAAAAATATTTATTCTTTTAAATGACATAAAACTGTATTATTATAAATGAAATAAAGACAGAAACTAATATTTTTTATTTAAAATTTAAATTAAAAAAGAAATACTCACCTTCTTCAGCATGATTTTTATTGCTTGGATCTTTCTCTCACTTAAAATAACACAATTTTATGTCCTTTAAAAGAACAAACAACAAATCCATTAAAAATTGTTTATAAAAGTTTGAAACAATTGACAATGTGCCACGTTTTTTACATTAATATATCAAACTGACACGCGAACAGTAACATTATTAGACTGCCACGCGTTGAAGTTCGTTATGACTGGTAGTGAACTTTGTAGCCAATGATTTCGTCACACGTAACACACTTTCGCAGGAAAAGCTGACTGTCATGTGTCCAAGTTCATTACGACTGGTAGCGAACTTGGTGACCAATGATTTCGTGGCACGTGACACACTTTCGCAGAAAAAACTGACTAGACGAAATTCGCTACCAGGGGTGGCGAACTTGGTGCACTATGTGACACGATCTCGTTGCCCGATCAAAATTAATAAACCAATCACAATAAAAAACAGAAAATGAAGAAAAGTGGCTATTTAATTAATGTACCAATTATCAATTACAATTAATGTACCAATCATCAATCATCACTTCGGATGGCAATAACTTTTGAATCGGATATTCAATCAAATATTTTTTATTTTATTTTACATAACTTTTCGATATCTACTCAATGAAATCTCATTTGGCATATTTTATCTCTGACAAATATCGTTCGAATTTCTAACAATAGTATCACAAACAATTAATGTACAAATCACCAATCACGATTAAATTAATTGCGATTGGTACATTAATTGTGGTTGGTGATTTGTACATTAATTGTGATCAAAATTAATTGTGATTGTAAATTGATACATTAATTGTGATTAGTACTTTAATTAAATAGTCAGTTTCCTTCATTTTCTTTTTTTGATTGTGATTGGTACATTAATTCTGATCAGGCAACGAGATTGCGGCACATAGCGCACCAAGTTCGCTACCTCTGGTAACGAACTTCGTCGAGTCAATTTTTTCTGCGAAAATATGTCACGTGTCACGAAATCATTGGCAACCAAATTCGCTACCGGTCGTAGCGAACTTTGACATATGACAGTCAGCTTTTCATGCGAAAGTGTGCCACGTGTCAAGAAATCATTGGCTATTAAGTTCACTGTTAGTCGTAACGAACTTCAACACGGGACATTATGGCAAATTTTACTATTTGCGTGACAGTTTGGTATATTAATGCAAAAAACGTGGCACATTGGTTACTGTTCCGAAACAATTAGATAATATTTTTTAAAAAATATTTAAAACTAAAGAAAAAAGTGTTTTAATTTTTTTGCAAACACATTGGTCAAACCTAAGAGTATGAATGAGAAGATGCTAATACATGGAGGACTAGTATAGCTTTAGATATGTGGAGAGTTGCTGCTTTGTAGATCATCAAGTTACATCAAATTACTTATTGAGAAAATTATATTATGTTGTACTTTTTTTTATTAATATCATAATATTTCTTTGTTATATTTTTATTGACTTTTATAATTTTGAATGTCGGTTAAAATTCATATGATTTTTTAAAATCTTTTAAGTCCATGTTGTCCTTTCAAATCTTATAAATTCTATTAAAATCCTTTAGAATCCAATCTTATAAATTATTGATTGTGAAAATAGTCTCTTAAAAAAGTCTTTACAATCATTACAATTTTAGATATTCTTTTAAAAGTTATAACATTTTTTATCTCAAAATAGTATTTTAAAATCGTAATCCAATACACCCCTTAGTTTTTGTTTGTTTGACCTTTTATAATAAAACTAAAATATATCCCCTTTTAGTGTAAGTTTTATTCTACTTCAAGGATAGATTATTCTACCTACTTCATTTTGTGTCTATCTTTATTTACTACTCTCTAACACTATTAAATCATAACATAAATAAGAGAAGAAATTATAAAGGTAGTTAAAATTTTGATCTAATAATTTTGGAGAATGATATACAAAAATAGACAAAAAATAAGATAGGTCGAATAATTTATACCTTAATTTTTTACTAAATGGTTCCAAAAATACCCTGGCAATGATAAACTATGCTCTTAGTTTTTACCAAAGAAAAATTAAATATCTAAAATTAAAAATTTCAAGTTTAATTTGATAATTAAAAATCATTAGTAATTAAATGTCAACTTATTTGGTGCGCGTCAAACAAACGCGAGATATAATGTGCTTAAGAGACTCTAACTCTTTTATACTAACTATCCTTATCCTTATCCTATTTTTTTCCAAACCAAAGGAATCCTAAAAGCTTTTACTTCGTAAACAATACTCTATAAAGATATTCTCAGCATCAGGCCACCTAACTTAATCAAATTTAGTTAATCATTTTTAATTAAAACCAATCAAATCAATTAATTTACCATCATTCTTAGGAACAAAGGTTGGAAAGTCAGTTGTAACGAGGCCTAGTCATATATATACCAAAAATAGGATGGAGACCTGTTTAAAGTCTGAACTCAAAATTTGGTAAATTTTCCAACTTCCTAATTACGTTGGAACTGGGAAAGTGTGCTCCAATGCCTAACTGGTCCCCTCTCTAATGCTGTCCATACCATAAACCCAGTGGTTTCCAGCATAGCTTTGTTCGTGTCCTACATTTTCCATGTTATTTCGGCCCCTACACTACTCTCCTCTCCTCAGTTTTATTTATGGGTTTTATTTTTGTTATGTTACATGATGTAATATAGTCTTCTTATACACATAATTTTATGTGGGTCCCATCCCTTGATTTTTCTCTCTCATTTCTTCTTTCTCCTCAAATGTGTGGGTAGGTATGTTATGTTACATCACTTACATAACAAACATAAAACCCTTGATTTATATATAATATCTCATCATTATATTTATATGGTTTTTATTTTTATCATTTAACTATAATTTTTTCCCCAAATCTCTATTAAGTTGTCTCAGTTAAACATAATTTTCCTATTCTTATATGCATAATTGTGATGTATTAGTCTAGTTTTGTCATTATCGTGGGAATTACGCACCAGTAAAATTAAAAATTACGCCCTATCCTGAACATAAGTGGAAATTCTGTTCATGTGCTCTTCTAAAACTCGAATGTGCTGAAGTATAACAAAAAATTTAGTTGGAATTAAATTCTAAATCAAAATAATGTCTTAAGGACCCGTTTGGTACCAGATATATTTTACATTTTCCGGAAATCCATCCTTGGAGAAATAAGGATCCCATGTTTGGTAAGAAAAAATGAAAAATTTTCCAGACAAATATTGTATCCGGCAATCTGATGTTGTGTGTTAAGTTATGTACTGTGGTCAGCTAAAAAATTCCATTAATTAAATGGAAAAATTTTGTATCCGGGGAAGTGAAAATTAAATGGACGATGTTAACCTTGTTTTGAGTTTCTCTATCCGCGTAGTTGGTATTTTGGAAATGTGAAAGTGAGGTTATTTTCGTAAAATAACCTCACAATCCCACTAATATTTTACAAACAACCAAACACATATTTACTAAAATAAATCACAAAATTCCGGGAAAATTTGATCATACCAAACAGCTTTTTAGTAATATTCCAATAAAACATATTACCTACTATATTCCTGGATAAATAAAAATTTCTCTTCTGCCAAACGCCCTCTAAAAGACTTCATATCATTTGAGTTATAGTTATTAGATGAGACACGAGTTCTGTAATTAAATATTACATTATCTTTCCTTTCATTTGGAATCTCGCATTCATTGAATATAGGGATGTTCTTATCATAATATGCAGCCTATAGAGATGAAACCAAGAAAAGAAAACATAACTCTTTATTTTTCACAAAACACAAAATAGAACATTCTCAAAAAAAAAAAAAAAAAAGTTTGATAATTGCACAAACGGATGAATATCACTTAATTTGCCAAGACCAACGGGCAAAGACAGAGAGTTACACGCTTCTTTTTTGTGAGGGTGGTCCCACCTATGAGATTAGACAAACATCCACCTTCAAATTCCTAATCCACACTGCAAAGTCCAAACTGTGATCCATTTTTTTCATTAATTATTTATAATTCTTTCTCCACCTTCCAGTGACCACGGCGCGTGGTGCAATCACCGTAGCCAATTCCCCTAGCAGCTGTCACGGGTATCCCAATAACAGTGTCCAGAGATGGTGACGTGAGCCACGGAACAGAGGAACATGACCCCTGCAATCTGACGGAGAGGTTGATGATGACGTGGCTCCTGGAACCGTCTCTGGTCCGTAGACGGTAACTGAGGTAGCGTACGGAATCATGGGGGAGGAGGCCAATGTCTGTGACCGGAATCAGACACCAGCCCAGTTGTGTGGGCCCCACAATACGGCGCTTGTTGTATAGCTGAAGATGTAGGCACGAATGTGTGTCGGAAAAGAAGGTGGGATCCAGTGGGACGCGGAACATGTGCTCCCGTGTTCCTCCCCCGTCGTGCTGGCACACCGCGTGGTTGGGGAGCTTGACGAGAGTGATGAAAAAGGAGGAGGAGTATTTGTCGAGGCCTTCAGCGGAGACAACGACGATCTCCAACGTTGTCATGGTTGCACGATCATCGCTCATGACTCGGAGCCAGAGAGAGTAAGGATACACTGAAACAGGGAGTAGAGTTATGATGATGGGTGGGGTTGGTTTCATAAGGGATGTGTGTGATTGAGTAGTGACAGTGAAATTTCGTGGGTGCTACGAATGGAATTTAAACCGGCATGGGAACCTCACTCTCAAATGATTGTCTCATGGAACTTTTGATTTCCCGCTTTGAGAGTCTGGGAGCTGACGTGGCACGTTGTCGGTGTAACGGGCTTGGGGAAAAAGCCCAATACCAACCCAATGGAGTGAGGGTAAGGAAGTTGCCCAAATACCTTAAGGACTATGTGGTGGGCTGAATGTATTAATGGCCCACTGACTGTTTTTTTTATTTCAATTAATTCACCTTTTAATTATGTTTTCATCCATTGTATTACAAATAGCCACTTTGGGGCTGAGGAAAGGACATGAAAAATTACAACAACTCTCTTCTATCCCTCTTTCTCTCTCTAAATCCTTTCTCTCTCTTTTCTGTTACAACTTCCTTGTTACATTGGTGCTTTCATTGAGCTTTCTTGCACTATGGCGGAAAACACGAGACTCAAAGATCTTACTGCACAAATTCAAGGCCATGAGCAACAATTTTCTAATCTGGAAAGAACCCTGGACCATCGGCAGCATGCATTTGAGTTATCTCAAACTCAACGACTGGATGATTTTCAGGGGCAACTCCAGGAAATGTTCAATCTACTCCAGAATATGCAGCAGCAGTTAACTACCCTGACGATCAACCCCCAATCTGGCATATTGGGAGCCTCTCCTTCGCGTGGCCCTCAACCGATCAGATCTATGAAAATCGATTTCCCTCGTTTCGGATCTGGCGATCCGGGGCCTTGGCTGTTCGCGGTTGACAGGTATTTTCGTTATTACCAAGTTCCAGATCATGATCGTTTAGATCTGGTATCTTTTAATTTGGACATGCCTGCATCTTGCTGGTTTGAGGCGCTGTTTGCACATGGCCACTTCCCAGATTGGCATTCATTTGTTCGATCGATCAACCAGCGATTTGGACCATCTGAATTTGAGGATCCTTTGGGGTCCCTGGCTAAATTACAACAATCGGGCTCTCTCCTCGAGTTTCAAACCGCTTTTGAACTCATTGCTCGTCGAGTACCAGATCTTACTCCTTTGATGCGCAAGAGTTTGTTCATAGCTGGCTTAAAACCCCAGATTCGCAGGGCTGTATTGGTTCATCGACCCTTGGATGTAACTTCAGCCTTTGCTTTTGCCCAAATTTATGAGGATCAGTTTGCCGAGACACGGTCCACTAAACCGTGGCTGTCACGTTCGCCCTCCACTCCATCTTCACAACCCCTGTTAGCCTCACCCATTAGTACTGTTCCCCCTCTCCTAACCAGTAAACCACTCTCATCCTTACCACCCATTCCCATTAAGCGATTATCACCAGCAGAAATGCAAGCTCGCCGGGACAAAAACTTATGCTACAATTGTGATGAAATCTTTATTCGGGGACATAAATGTAAAGGCAGGGCTACTTTATTGTATCTCGAGGGCACAGAGGATGAGCCACCTGATGCAGTTGACGAACCAATCAATGATTCTGGGGACGTGATATCAGCAAATCCATCTCCAGAGGTTTTTCACGAAATTAGTTTTAATGCTTTATTTGGACACCAGTCTTCCAATTCATTTCCGATGACAGGTAACATTAATGGTCGACAAGTACAATTGTTGGTGGATGGTGGTAGTACTCACAATTTTATTACCTCTCGCATGGCTTCCCATTTGCATTTAACTTTGCATGCTATTACCCCTTTTAAAGTAAGGGTGGGAAACGGTGACGCGTTGCTGTGCTCTGCATCGTGTCAAGTGGTTCCGGTGCAAATTCAGAACCATTTATTTCACATTGATGTCTATGTAATTGACTTAAAAGGGGCTGATATTGTTTTGGGGGTACAATGGTTATCCACCTTGGGCCCTATTGTGACGGATTACACTACACTCACTATGTGTTTTACTCACCACAACAAACAGGTGTTATTGCAAGGTGATCGACCCACACATATCAACCACATCAGTTCATCCCAATTGAACAAGCTGATGGCTCATGACTCTATTTCTTCGTGTTTGATGTGCTTTTCGATTCCACCAGACAGCACCGGTTTGCCCACCACCGCTAATAATACCCTTCCGGACTTGACTACTTTACTACAACAGTTTGAAGATGTGTTTGAGGAACCTTCTTCTCTGCCCCCAGATAGAGCCTATAACCATCATATTCATCTCCTTCCTCATTCAAAACCAGTACAAGTCCGCCCTTACCGCTATCCACACTGCCAAAAGAACGAGATAGAGAGATTTGTGTCCGATATGTTGCGCACAGGGGTGATTCAACACAGCCATTCAACTTTTAGTTCACCAGTTTTATTGGTTAAAAAAAAGGACGGAACGTGGCGTTTTTGCGTGGATTATAGAGCTTTAAACGCAATTACGATACAGGATAAATTCCCTATTCCTACCATTGATGAATTACTGGATGAATTGCATGGGGCCACAATTTTTTCTAAGTTGGATTTGCGTTCTGGTTATCACCAGATCAGAATGCATCCTGAGGATATTCATAAAACGGCATTTCGTACGCATCATGGCCATTTTGAGTTCAATGTGATGCCTTTCGGATTATCCAATGCCCCCTCAACCTTCCAGGCCACAATGAACAATATATTCTCTGATTATCTTCGGCAATTTGTTGTCATATTCTTTGATGACATTTTGGTGTACAGTTCTTCACTCGACCAACACCTCGCCCACTTGCTGGCTGTACTCACCACTTTACGGACCCACTCTCTGTTTGCCAAATTAGAGAAGTGCTCATTTGGTCGTTCCGAGATTCCTTATCTGGGACATATTATACAAGGAGGTGGCGTTTCTCCTGACCCCGAAAAATTGACCGCTATTGTTGATTGGCCTATACCTTCCACCACAACCCAGGTGAGAGCCTTTTTGGGTATTTCGGGGTACTACCGCAAATTCATCAAGCAATATGCCTCAATTGCGGGCCCTCTTACTGACCTACTGTCCAAAAACGGGTTCAATTGGACTCCCGCGGCTGCTAACGCATTTCGTGAGCTGAAAAAACATCTCGTTACAGCTCCTATATTGGCACTTCCTGATTTTTCTCAACCTTTTGTGGTTGAAACTGACGCATAGGGTGTAGGAATTGGTGCGGTATTACTGCAAAATGAGAAACCTTTGGCCTTTTTCAGCCGCAAGTTATCACCGGCTATGCAGGGACAATCGGTGTATGTGCGAGAAATGTTTGCCATTACTTCCACCATCAGTAAATGGCGTCAGTACCTCATTGGTTCACCATTTACCATCCGGACGGATCACAGAAGTTTGCATAACTTGATGAGTCAAGTCATCCAAACTCCTGAACAACAGCAATTTTTATCAAAGTTGTTGGGTTTTAATTATACGATTACGTATAAGACCGGCAAGACCAACACGGTGGCCGATGGTCTTTCCCGTGTGCCGAAAGGCGATGATTCAGCTCACGCACCACACTTCTTGGCCATGTCTGGCCCAGTACTTAATCACACTACTACTTTACAGTCCGAGTACAAAGAGGATGTCTACACTACTGCCATTTTACAACAACTCAAAGACAATCCAAGTTCTTTGGCTGACTGGAGGTTCCGCAATGGTCTACTCTTCCACCGCAACCGCATATTCATTCCAGCTAAGTCTTCTTTAATCTCCACCATTCTCCATGAGTATCACACCTCTGTTCAGGGCGGTCATTCAGGCATCCACGCCACTCTGCACAGAATCAATAGCAATTTCACATGGAAAGGGATTCGCAAAGATATTAAACATTACATACAGAGTTGTGAAATTTGTCAGAAGATTAAACCATCAAACCATCCCCCCCCTTGGCCTCTTACAGCCTTTACAGATACCTGACTCACTATGGTCGCACCTCAGTATGGATTTCATTACACACTTACCTCTGTCAGAGGAACACACGGCTGTCATGGTGGTTGTAGATCGCTTTTCAAAGGCCGCTCATTTCATTCCTCTACCTAAGCATTACACAGCACCCACAGTTGCTCGATTTTTCTGGGATTTCGTTGGCAAACTCCATGGCTTACCCGAGTCCATCGTGTCCGATAGAGATCCAATCTTCCTCAGTGATTTCTGGTGTTCTTTATTTAAACTGCAAGGCACAAAATTGAATTTTAGTTCAAGTTACCATCCCCAATCCGATGGTCAGACGGAACGAGTTAATAGATGTTTGGAAACTTACCTAAGGGCTTTTTCCCATCAGCGTCCCTCTTCATGGTCGAAGTACCTCAGCTTGGCCGAGTACCATTACAACACCACCTTCCACTCCGCCACAGGTATCACACCGTATCAGGCCATGTTCGGTCGCCGACCACCAAGCCTCCTAGCATATTGTTTAGGGGCTTCAGCAAATGAAGCTGTGGATGCTACTCTCACGGAACGTATGTCTCTCCTCCACACGTTGAAAGAGAACCTTGTCAGATCTCAACAAATAATGCAGGCTCAAAGCGATAAAAAGAGAAAAGAATGGAACTTTACCATCGGAGACTTAGTCCTCGTCCGACTACAACCATATCGACAGTTGTCGGTTCACCGTCGTTCGTCCCAGAAGCTGGCACTTCGGTACTATGGCCCTTTTGCCGTAGAAGATCGTATTGGTGTCGTAGCTTACCGTCTGAAGCTCCCTCCCACAGCAAGGATCCATCCGGTGTTCCACATCTCTCTCCTTCGTCCTTTTCGTTCGGATCACCGTTTTAAAGTCCATTCATTTCCGAAAGCAGCATCCGAGAGTCCCTTGAAGCATATACCGTTGGCTGTCGTCGGATCTAGAACTATATGGCGTAAGGGTATTTTGGTACCCCAGGTTCTGGTCCAGTGGGCCGATCTACCCCCGGAAGACTCCACTTGGGAAGATGAAATAGATTTGCAAAGGGTAGGAACAGTTACCGTGGAAGGCAACGGCCACCAACCCACAATGGGTTCTGGAGTGGGTGCACAACGGTTTGACAGCAGGCCTATAGCCATGCCACAAACCATGGCAGCAGAAAAGAAGGTAAGTTCCCCAGATCTGGAGAACTTAGTAACAGGGAAGAAGATGGCAATAGAGGGAGAGAAGAACGAAGAGGAACGTGCAGAGGGTTCACTTCCAACTGAAGACTGTGCCCTAAGTGGATGTCTTTCTTCAAAGCAGCCAGCTCCACGTGCAACGACCACGATGCACCCAAAAGTGTCGGTGCAATCTACACCACACACCCTTGTCAATGGATCCCAGCTGGCCTCCACCAACTTCCCTCATCCCACGGCTGTGATTGATTCCTCACGCAGCTGTCCATCTGCGCCGTCCAACGTGCACAACAGCTGTGCAGCACACGCGGATCTCCAAAGGTCACAACGAGGGAAACAGCCACGTGTAGGCCCCTTCCCCATTTCAGACGAGCCCATCCAGCCCCTAATGGACCCTGTGTCCGTTCAAATGGAGCCCAACGAAGCCAGACTTGTGGACAAGTCTTTGTTGGAAGGGTGGGATGATGTAACGGGCTTGGGGGAAAAAGCCCAATACCAACCCAATGGAGTGAGGGTAAGGAAGTTGCCCAAATACCTTAAGGACTATGTGGTGGGCTGAATGTATTAATGGCCCACTGACTGTTTTCTTTATTTCAATTAATTCACCTTTTAATTATGTTTTCATCCATTGTATTACAAATAGCCACTTTGGGGCTGAGGAAAGGACATGAAAAATTACAACAACTCTCTTCTATCCCTCTTTCTCTCTCTAATTCCTTTCTCTCTCTTTTCTGTTACAACTTCCTTGTTACAGCCAGCCAGGAAGCACCAATGTTTTTGTTCTACTTGTACTTATATATTTTAGAGAAAAATGATTTTGCATTAATTGCAGAAAAGTTATTTCCATTTATTTCCAAAATGATATTGTTTCGGTATTAAAATTTTGGAAAATTATAAATATAAAAATTATAATAATTCTGAAAAAAATGAAAATTATAAAAATATCATGATTTCTATCTCAAAATGACATCGTATTAGGCTTACTGTAAATAACTTATCCGTAGTAACAACAGAAAAAGCGAACCCTATGTCTTATAATGAATATTTTTAGATGTTTAAATTTTGTATCAATATAAGTAAATTATTATAGGGCAATTCTAGAAAAACATGAGGTGAGATATGTTGATATTTGTGTTAAATTTGAAATTTGACATATCATCTGAGAGTCGTTAGATTAAAAAAGATTAATGGTGTCACATGCTTACAAATCAGAGTTGTGATTTTTTTGATTTAACGGCTCTCAGATGAAGTATCAAACTTCAAATTTGACACTGATATAAATAATCCTACATCATGAAACATTGTATCATGTTAAGACTCATCAAAATTTAAGTCAATATATATTTTTTAATTGTGAGAATCACTTAATTATATCTCTACATGAAATAATTTTATCCACTAGTATGGAAAAAACATTTCCTATTATTATAAACATAATGCTTATTTGTATTCTATCCTCGCCAATATCACATTTGAGACGTGTTTAAAGCTTTAATACTAAACCCGTCTCTACCACACAACGATAAACCGATAGAATATTTCAAAAGTAAAAAATTATCTGCACTCCCAAAACAATGTTTTTATTAATATTATAATAATAAAAGCACCTTCATTAAAATAATAGCTTTTTCAAGAATGATTAAAATTATAATAATAAAGAATTCCAACAGATTAAAATTATAATAACACTTTGGGAGTGAATGATTAAGATATTATAATAATAAAAACTATTATAACCCCAATAATAAATTAAAATTATAAAAATATTTTAATTTTCGCCCTAAAATAATATTATTTTGGACTCGATAGAGTAAAAACGAACCCATATTTATAATAGTTATAATTGTCTTATGAAATATTTTTATTTTTATTTATCTTCGTTTATATTTTACAACTCCTAAAATTTATCATATGAAAATATTAATATTATACCCCACAAGTGTCTCATTTCTATATGCGTGTTTCTTATTTTCCAAGTGACGCGACCTGACATTTGTATTCGGCTTATTTTTAATTTCTCTTTTCTAAAAGTCGGGTTCCAACACCTTAATTTTGTAAAGAGTTCTTAAGAAAAATAGTATTTTTTGTTATGAAAAAAAAAAGGAGGTCAGAAGTTGTTTGGAAGAGCTAAATGCTCCTTCTCTATTAATTTTTTTTCTCAATCACAAATTTTTAAATTTTTTTGGACATTCGTTTTGTGAGAAATCCTCTTTTCATTTTATATGCTAATATTTGACTTTGTTCATTGCCCCCTCTTGCTACGGTAATGATCATAGTTTTAGGGATAACCTCTTTGCTCCAATAATATTTTTCAACATCTTGCTCTTACAAACTTCTCTAATATTCATAATCAATTTTTTAATGAAAAGTTACTCTAAATGTAAAAGGATTATTTAGTAAAGTAGGAAGCACTCTGTTTAACAAAAATAAAAAAAAATAAAAAAATAGGAAGCACTCTTATTTCCTCAATATGTTATTCATATAAAGTTGGTTGAACAATTTCAAAAGTAACTCGAAAAAGCATTTCGACAAATTATTCGTTAGCATAAACAATTTGTGGGAACAATAATGCTCGGTGCATATCAATAACAATTCCATTACCTTATATTTATATGAAGGGATTAAAATTTCGGAGATAGAATTATTATCTACACATATATAAAAATATAAGAAGTCCATGTGAAAAAAAGAGAGAAAAAGGAAAAAATTAACTATAATTTTATGTGTGTATAAAATAATTTTATATTCTATTACATAAAAAAGTTTAAACTGAAGTGGCAAAACTATAATATATGTAAATAAATTACACCTAACTACAACCAAGCGATTGAAAATGTGTAAATATAAAATATTTTTGTTCTATTAAGTTATCTTTAACTTTACCAAAAATGTAACTTTTTTTATTCCCATGTTTTTTTTTTTAAGAACTAAACATAGAATAAACTTAGGAACAAAGTATCTAATATTATTTTAGGTGATTTTATTTAATGTTCATTGAATTAATATTGTTTTGGCATTGAAAAATTAGAATGATAAAAATTATTATAACACTGAAATAAATTAAAATTAAAAAATAACATTATAATTTTTGTCCTAAAACTATGTCATTTTGATGAACATTAGACAAAATTATCTAAAGTTTTGTGAAAAACTTACATGCTATTAGCTTTGTTTTTCTCATTTAATATGAGAGAATTTTTTTTCTATAAATATATATTTCAGGGTATTTCATTGTTAAGAGATTAAAATAAAATAAAATCAAAGCATAATAAATTGATGTATATGTGGCATGAGAAATTATTTTTTTAATAATATGAGAAAATATTTTGTCATTTACCAAACCGAACTAGAGCGTAATTACGAAATATAAAACCGGTCCTCATTTGCTATTGGCAGATTGTGATGAAATTTCATGGGGAAGATAAAACAAAAAGCTTCGGGTGGCCTAATTAGGATTTAAGGACACATCCCGAGATTTGTGCTTGCACTAATTATTGGTATATACCTATTTTGAAATTTGTTATGATTAGAATGAGTTATTTTTATTTTAAAATTTATCATCTTTTAATCACATTTTTATTATGTAAATACTTTTTTTTTATAAATCATGTGGGGACAATTTTGTTCGGTGGATCTAGAATTAAGATTTCACACCGGAAAAAATTATCCCCACCTTGGAGCTTAAATTTGGCGATCCCGGACCCATGGGTGATTGGGTGGGGTGAAAGAGAGAGAGTAAAAAAAAAATTTGAAGAGAAAGAAGAGAAAAAATAAATAAAAAATTCATATGTCACCTCCTAGAAAGACCATGAGGGTTAGGAACTTCTTAAAGTGGAACCTTGAGGAAGTCTTTACGCATATAACATGTTTGTCAAATTGTCGGTTATGTCCACAGTTACTTCAGTAACCCTAAGCCATTGTCAAATCTCAATTTGTGAATATAATACCGACCACTGTTATTAAAAACCAAACCAACTTGGTCAGTCGGATGATCGGATCGATTGAACTGAAAAATAAATCATTAACCGGTTCATTTTAGTCAATTAACCAAACAAACATGTAACTCAATAAAAAACTGGTAAATCAATCATAATCCGGGTTCAACCTATACTAATTCAGTATTAATTTTTTGATTAAGTAAAAAACGTTAAATCATTAAGGCTGATTACTTTGATTATCATGTTACTTTTTAATATATTTTACATAAATTTAATTTAAACGGTTCAATTAATGATCTATTGATCTTGTACCCATTCGGGTTTAATAATATTGATATCGACCAATAACAGTTTAATTAAACTGTTTTTCTTTATTTAGATTTTGCAATAGTATGATTTATTACTATTTTCTGAATCAAATTTTCATTCCGTGGGAATTTATACAATGCACAAAATCCATTCTATTGATTATAATGATAGTTACCAAAAACTACTGTATGATATGAATTTCAATAATCACAAAATTTGAAAGTAGCACGCAATGACAAAGCTACTGTACGCAGTGTTTCACAGAGTCTTTGTCAGCACATGGAAATTGGAAAAATCGAAGCGGCCAAAGCCTACATGAAGATTCATACTGCAGTTTTCCTTGAAAATTCATGTTGATTTAATAATCAAAATCAGACATTCACTGGCAGAACATGACTAAAAGTTTAGAGGGAGAAAAAACTTTAGGCCAAATTTTCAAAATTTAAGGTCCAAAACATTAAATTATTTAAACGTGGGATGGGTCCATTCTTACTTAAAAAAACAGAATGTCCCGTCCTTCAATAACTTATCATTTCAAAAGCAACTAATTTTTGTCACTAAAATTCTTTAAAAAAAATAAATTGTTTATGTAGTCGAGCGATATTGTTTCAGCAAGTTCGAAACACATAAGTTTCAAGTCCGTGTAAATTAGGTTAGGTTTTGATACAAATCCTCGCAAAAAAATAACTATTTACTATTATTTTATAAATCTAATTTAATAAATGAAAGTTCATTTTTGAGATAAATTATAAAAATCTAGACGTAACTATAAGAGTGTTTTTTTGTGGATAAATATAAAAACCTGTTACATGCTAATAATTAGAGGTGGAAAACTGGGCTGGGCTCGGCTTGGAGGGCCGGCCCACCAACATATTTTTATAATTAAATTAAAATTTCATTATTCTTCTTTTATAATTAAGTTCATAAATTTGATTTTAATTTTTGTAAATATAAATTTGTAAAATTTCAAATACAAACGACACAAATTCTTGCAAAAAATAATTATTTGTTATTTTTTTTTAAATCTGATTGTAATAAATGAAAGTCTATCTCTGAAATAAAATATGAAAATTTAAATGTGACCATGGCGTATTTATTTTTTACATAACTCATCGAGTAGATAACTATATTTGATTTACATAATATTGATCACTCTGGATAACAGATTGTTTATGGTTGATATTTGTAAAGTTTTATGTCAATGCTGTAATTTTTCCACCTGAAATATAGAACAAGATAGCAACACAATTTTTTTGTAAGTATAAGATTTGCAGTGCAATTAAATTAACCAACCACAACGGACGACAAAAAATTTGATATTTTTTTCCCGTGCATCGCACGGGTAATATACTAGTATTTAAAAAACAAAAACATTGGTGTAGGATAACATATTTAAGCCTATTAAACATTTAATAATTAAAAAAATAATATTACTTTAGTTTTCAAAATCCTTAAAATAAATTTTTTATTTTTTATTAAAAAAATAATATAATATATCAACCAATAGACTTAAGGCCCGACATATAAAAAAAATCTATGACTATTTTCTAAATAGATTTTTTTTTTTTAAGTTTAAGACTGTTCTATTTGATTAGTAAATCAAGTCTAATCCGATATAAGTTAGGCCGTAAAATCATGTAGGCTGGTCTAGTACATTTACACTTTTTCTTATAGCTAAGAAAGGAATTTCTACCAAAAGTATATCGGTTTTCACGGCAACCAAATAGTGGGAGTATAATGTACAAAACAAAATTAAAAATAGTGACAGTATAATAACCAGTGTCAGAAATTAACGAGCAGAAACAATAAGACAATGTCGGTGAAATATGAATGGAACTGAGAGCATAATAATTATAAAAGATGTTTGGAAATATAAAAAAAGAGAGAGTAATATCCAAAAAAATAAATAAAAGAACTTTGAAAAAAAAAATTGTGTGTTGGGACAACACCTGCCGCGCTTAAGAACTCTGCATGTGCACACAATGCCAAATAGGAAACTAATTATATTCTTATAAAAAGAAAATTCTTTCATATTAATTCCAAGAGATTAGTTTCATATGTAAAATAATATTTTAATGAAAATACTGAAACGTATACAAAAAGTATGTTAAGTTGATATAAAGGTAGAATCAAAGCATTTTTATTTGATTTAATCAGTCAATATGAAAATTTTATGATTAAAATAGAACTCATTTATTAATTGTTATAGTACATTATTATTTTTTACCCACGCCTATATATATTTCAAATTAAACCCCTCGTTGTTTAACAACGATCCTGACTCGTATTCGCAACTCCTATTTGATTAGAATAATCTTTATTTGGATTAACCATGTAATCTATTTTCACACAAGTGATTTGATATAACTTTAATCCATGGATTTTCACTAGATTAAGGTAAAAGATCGACCAGCAAGACACTATGATCCTACAATCTTTTAACATGCAATTTTGACAAACAATACTAAGTAATGTTTAATCTATTAGGATTGACCCGCCTAATTGTATATTTCACTCACATTAATTGTGATTTGAGTTTGATTCTTAAATTTCCCTTTTTATAAATGATATATAATCTTATCGTAAACTTTCATTGATGAATAATTGTCTTCTCTAACCTTGATAGGAGGTATGTCTTTCCCTCTAAATTTTCATCAATTTTTTTAAAGGAAAAAGTTCACCAATGCCCCTGTGGTTTATTTCAGAATCAGTTATGCCCTTGTGATTTTTTCTTATCACATATGCCCCTGTGGTTTGTAAAAGAGTATGTTTTTTATCACATATACTCCTGTGGTTTCTTATTTTTTAAGAAGCATAGGGACATATGTGATAGAAAAAAAACCACAGGGACATAAATGATTCTGAAGCACGTAACCATTGATGAACTTTTCCCATTTTTTAAAAACAAAAAACCCTAATCTAAACTTTCGTCTATTAATATTAAAAAAAATAACGTTTAGGAATTAACTTCCAATGTTAAAATTAGTAAAATCATGAAGGAAGAGGTTTTATGTGCATGTGGTGGTTAGAATTTTAGGAAGCAATTCCAAAGGTAAAGCTAGTGGAGTACTGATTTTAGTAGGATTATACTTTAATCTGTTCCAATTTTAGGTGTTTTAATGTTGCACTGCATCTCCTGTCTCTTTAAAGATGAATAAAATATGGAAAAACCTCCTTTTCCAAATATACATCTACGAAATTCTATCAAAGGAACTCTCCTTTACTTAAAAAAATAATAATCGTTACCACTTCACTTTAGAGGATAGAAGTATCTATGAAGCAACAAATTGAGAGTTTTTTGCACGATAAATTTCATATAGGGATTCTCTCTTATATTCTAGAGAAGAAATTATTGAAGATTTTGTAGTTCCGTTTTGTCTTAGATTTTTTTTCTCATGAAGTAAACGGAATGTACATTAATGTCGCCAAACTGGAACGAAATATACTTACACGGGCGCGCTTGCGTACCAGATATAGCTAAGTTTGTACTTTAACCTAAGCTGAGCTCTGTCTTCCAGCTCGAAGTCCATAAGGTCCCCAATGGTCTCTCTAAAGACACGGTTAGCTTTACCGATTGAGAAGTCAGATATGGGCCAAAGCTAGATATGGTTTGGGCCAAGAATCCACAAAAATTAAATAAAGTGTTTAGAAGTTGAACAGAAGAGACATTTAATCAAGTAAAAAACTAAACAGTTTTAAGATTTCCGAACAAGAATCAGACATGATAATCATATATAAGCGCCAGATGTATAAAATCGGATAATATATTATGACATTTTCAATTATTTAATATGATCATCATATAATATAAGCTTATACAGCAAGATCCCTTTATGCATCAAAAATAATATATAACTTAATCCGATCTAAGAGGGATGGATTACACTTGATAAGGAATTAAAGTATTAATATTAACTACAAGTACAATTTCCAAAAATTAATATATCATTTCAATATTTATATATTAAAATAATTTTTTTAATATATTTTTTAAAATATTGAAAAATATTATCTTATACAATATCATACCAAACACAAGATAGTATTAAAATTTAATCATGTCTTATACTATCACAGATCTTATCCTCCAAACATGTAATAAGTACATTTTAAAATAAAAGATTCTTTCTTGAACACATTTTAAAGAAAAATTTATTATTCAAAACAAGCTAACAAACTAAAAAAAGACTTGTTATAAAAAAAAAAAAAGACTAGTTCTAGTGTAAGACCCATTCAGCATTCACAAACGGAATTATTAGAATCATGAAACTTAAGAAGGAACTCCGTCCAATGGAAGGAAACATTACAATACATTAATCAAATTAGAAAAATTTATGATACCAGACACTTGTCTACATATTTAGTTGTATCCCACACATTTTCCTTTTAAGAAACGTAATTTAAATCTTTTAAAGGGCTGCCCTCCATTGTTTCAGTTACTCCATTTGCATGCGTTGTCCACTGCTATCAACAATATTTGTTTTCTTTTGCAAGCTTCCACAGTCAAGCAGCATGACTTTCTACACGTTCACTCCAATGGGGGTTTAATTATTATTTAAGAACAAGAAGTGCCCTTTTCTCCTAATGTAACATCACATACAGCACATGGAATTTCAAGTTTTGCCTGTCAGCCACATTGGCAGCGTCGCAACGCTAGTAGTGTAGCGTTCGGGTAACGCAAATGTAGTCTATGCCTGTTTGGCCGCGTGTGGCCATGGAGTTACAAAGCAACAAACCAAACACTTTCCTTTGACAATTCATCAAGTAGGAATTACGAAGGCGCGTTATTTCCAAGCTCCAGCCAACGAGGCTCCTGATCATCCGAGTACTCACCATCAAGCGGTTCAGATTTTACATCATCTGGTTCCTGAGAGGATCGTGTTTGCGTTAGCGTTTGATTTTGTTCTTCTCTCTCGGTTTCGTTCTCGCTCTCTGTCCTACTCCTACATCGTTTATGCCCAATTGAAACCCCAAACAACTTGGGAACCTCTGCTTCCGCAGTGTCGCCAGCGCCACTCACATGCACAGCATTATTATCCTCGGCTAATAAAAAATGCTTTGAAGGCAAAAACTCCAACGCTTTCCCTTCAGGTACAGGTACAGTCCTCACAGCACTAGTAGACGATTCTAGTTGGCGGCTAAAACCAGAACCATAATTGGTCATCAAGGAGAGTATGTTATTACATAGACCCTTCAATTGACTCAACTCGTGACTCAGTTGCATGTTCTCTTTCCTAAGCCTTTCATTCTCTTCTAAGAGCTCGGGCGCAGTGGTGCAACTCGTGGTGCGGTGCACTGTATTACTATTATTCGCAGCAATCGGAGACGAGTTCGAGGAGAGTACCTGTTCGTCGCCGGAAGTTGTTGGGGACACCGTTCTGCCTGGTGCCGCCACAGCCACCGTTACAGTATTAGCCGTTGCTCCCGCCGTCACCGGCAATATTTTCCGCCGCTGTATTTCGCGAAGCAGGCCTCTCTCGCCTCGCCGGAAATAGTCATTAGCAAATTCCCAGCGGTCAGGGACAACCTTCCGAAATCCCTGCAAATTAAACACAAACCGGTAATAATCCGTTTGGCCGCTGAGAAAATCCTAGAAAAAAAGAAAAAAAAAAGAAATAAAATTACATAGGTGTTAAGCTGACGGACGAAACTGGAAAAATTGTTGTGTTTAAAATACTTAGGAAGCAAATCTCGAGCGAATTCAGCTGGTCGCCAAACTATGAAGCTTGTGCCATCTTCGTTCCAGGCAATTAGGTCATCTGCAGAGGGATCATCCACGAGCTGGAATGTTTTCGTCAGAAACGGCGTCGGAACGGATCTCTGCGAGTCTGCCGGTGCTGATTCACCGGTCTGCTCCACCGATATAGGCGCCATGAACACCGCCACCAGATCTGGAATTCGACTACGATAACTAATCAACTTTCTGTGCCTCCGATTTTCATATGCGGCTTTTAAAACATAACTAGTTTTCACCAACTATTTTCAATATGGTGCTTTGCTGCAACAGTTCGATTCCACAAATTAAATTACATCTACAAGGAAGGGTATAACAAAAATACCAACGGCAAAGGTTAGAACCTTCTCCAGGTTCTTCCTACACTTAGCTAACCCAGATTATTCTTATTATTATTCTAAGAATATATGGTTAAACAAAATAATATTAATCTACGAAAGAATAATTATGTGCTATTATTTAGTTACCTTGATCTATCTGATAGAGATGGATTGGGATATTAAGAAGGCCTGAAATCTTCACACCTACCCAACGGAAAACCAGAAACACGGTCGTAAGTCGTTGCAGCAAAACCACGGGCTGAGAAAGAGAAAGAGAAAGAGAAACGGTTGGTTTTTGTTGTTTCTAGAAGTTTCGAAGGAGAGACTAAAAAATGATGCAAAAGATAGTAGTAAAAATAGGAGCTCCTGTGGATTTGATTTGAGAATGAAAGGCAAATGAGAAAAAGGAAAAATAAATTGGAGAGGTCCAAAATGAGTGGGGCCCACAGAGAGGCAGAACTAAGAAGGCGCTAGAAGAAAGGTTTGATGGATAAGGGATGCTACGTGTTACTTGGCGGAGCTGTGATCACGGCCGTGCCTTCATCCGAATAAGGCTTTGGACCGTTGGTTTGGAAATCCACTTTCCAGAACCTTCCTTATCCTTCATTCATTTCTCATTATTATTTTTTTATTATTTTTATATTGTTTTCTGCCTTTTAATTTGTCCGATGTTATTATGCACTTCCTCATTTACACGTGTTGCAATGTTTATCATCGACGGGGGCCCACTGGGGCACATAACGCACTTCCATTCGAACTGCAAGGTTTATTTATATTTTTTCCCTTTATGGATAAAATCTTCTACGGGATTTTTTTAGCTTCCAGATGATCTTAACTATTAAAATATTTTTTATAATAAAAAAGATTGAAATAAACATAGTTAACTATATTGACAAAAAAATTAAAATAAAGTTTTTAATTAAAAAATTGCGCATTTATTGCAATTTTGGGAATAATTACGGATTTATTGCACTGTGACGTCTTTTTTAGGCGTCACATATGATGCCCCATTTAGGTGTCTCACCCAAGGGGAGATGTCCCATTTGGGAGTCTCTCATCAGGTGTTAACACGTGTCATTTTTTTTTTCAAAAAAAAATTAATTTAATCATAAAACTTCTTAAGGTCATAATTTTTGAATCGGATATCTATATCAGGTAATTCTTTTTTTGATTCCACATAACTTTTTGAGATCTACGAAATGACATCTCATTTGATATATTTTATTTTTCATACACATAATTTAAATTTAAATCAGGTAATACTTCTTCTTTAGAGATTTAGAATATTTATTTAATTATTTCCATTATTAATACAGATTTTTCAAATTTATTTTTGAGTTTAAAACTCAAATCAAATCTTTATTTTCTTTTCTTTATTAATAATAAGAGGAAGGTTATACTTACGACCTTTTTTTTACAACCTCTTACAACCATATCTTAACGCTGTTGGTTTCCGCCAATCAATGGTTATCATTTATTGTGAATTAATAATTAATTAATTAGTTTAATTTGAAAAAATCATAACCGTTGATTGGCAGAAATCAACGGTGTTAAGATATAATTGTAAAAGGTTGTAAAAAAAATAAGGTTATAAGTATAACCCACCTCTAATAATAATTGTTACATTAAATTTAAATCACAAACCAAAAAAAATTTATAATAATTTTTTTTAATTCAAATCACACATCAAATTTTGATTTATTTTTTATATTAAATCACAAACACAGAACTCGGAGGCTTCTGAGTTTAAAATTGTGACACGTGTCAACACCTGACACGTCACCTATCACGTCTAAATTAGATTTCAATCAGAAGGCAATCACGCCTAATTTAGGTAATTTTATTTTTGAAAAACATTCATAAGCCATCATTAATTTCAGACCACGAATAATAACCCAGAAGCTTATAACATTAATCATTAATTTCAAAAATAATATCCTTATTCCTTAAAAATTTAGAATATTTATTTAATTATTTTATTTATTTCTACATATTTTTTAAATTGATTTTTTAGTTTAAATCACAAATCAAATATTTATTTTGTTTTCCTTTTTAATAATAATTTTTATTTTTATTTTTATTTTTATTTTTATTTTAAATTTCAAACCCATAACTCAGAGGCATCTAGGTTTAACCGCTCTTATAATACCATTTTTGCAAATCAAAATAATGTTTGTGAAAAATAAAATATATTAAATGAGATGTCATTGCGTAGATCTCGGAAAGTTATGTGGAATCAAAAAAAGAATTACTTGATTTAGATACCCGAGTCAAAAGTTATGGCCTTAAGAAGTTTTATGATTAAATTAATTACTTTTTTGGAAAAAAGATGACACGCGTCAACGGCTGACGAGAGGTGCCCAAATGGGGCGTCTCCCCTAGGGTGAGACGCCTAAATGGGATGTCACATGTGACGCCTATGTAGCACCGATACCGACACGGGACACGTGACACGATACGACACGACACTCCGATACGTTAATTCTAAAAAATATTAGATTTCGACACGCTAGGACACGTTTTGATATTAAATAATATTTTTAATTTATGTAGTGTATATTATATTTAATATTCAATAATTTAACAAAAAAGTGAATCTAAACTTATAATATTCATAAATTTTACAAAGAAACACAAGATATCACAAATATTTATATTAAACTCAATAAATTAGTAATCGTAATCAAACCAATCTAATAGTTGAAATTAAAAATTCAACGCAACGTAACCTTTAAACTTTTTTTGAATTTCTATAACGCGTGTTGGAGTGTCGGGGAGTGTCGGAGTGTCCGAGAGTGTCGGACACGACACGTCAGGGGTTTTGAAGTATCGGTGCTTCATATTGTGACGCTAAAAGAGACGTCACATTATGTAATAAATGCATAATTATTCCAAAAATTGTAATAAATGCGTAATTATTTTATTAAAAAATATTAATTTTTTTTTTTTGCGTAACTATATTAGTTAGGGTTTTATAAAAGTTATGTCGTAGGAAAAATGATTGTGTTATGTTATAGAGATTCGTTTTTCGTGCCAGAGTTTTTTTTTTGCCGCGGGCCCCATAAAATGTTGTGTGTGTAGGAAACTTTTTGTGATCTTTTAAATGACGAATGCAAATCCCTATTAATTATGGGATAACTATTTTTCATGTTCAACATCAACATCAACATCAACATCACCTTTATCCCAAATTAATTGGGGTCGGTGGTAGATGAACCCACATGAAAGATATAAAAATGTTGAAAATAAATAAATAAATAAATAAAAATAATAATAAATATATATATATATATATGTATACGAATATATAAATAAATAAAAGTGAAAAAGAAAGGGACAAGAAGAAGTGGGGGAAAAGGAGGGGAAAATGACTAAAAAGGGACCATCTAGAACATAGGAATAACCACGGGTCTAACCCTCCACCATACTTATAGCTTTTCTCCATTCCGTTCTAAGACATACCGTCCTCCAATCTATATCCCACTCCATTAAATCTTGTTTTACTACCTTCCCCCAAGTAAGTTTCGGCCGACCTCTGCCTCTTTTTGTGTTGAGCTCTTGGTAACAAACTTCTGTTCTTACAGGAGCATCCAGGGGCCTTCTCATCACGTGCCCAAACCACCTCAATCTATGTTCTCTCATCTTCTCGGCAACCGGTACTACTCCGACCTTTCATCGAATATCTTCATTTCTTATCTTATCCATTTTTGTGTAACCACACATCCACCTTAACATCCTCATCTCTGCTACTCCCATCTTATGCTCATGTTGCCTATGTGCTGGCCAGCATTCCGCTCCATATAGCATTGTCGGTCTTACTGCAGTTTTATAGAATTTTCCTTTTAACTTAAGGGGGATTTTGCGGTCACACAAAAACCCAGATGCACTGCGCCATTTCATCCACCCTGCTCTGATTCTATGATTAACATCCCCATCAATCTCTCCACCTTTTTGTAAAATGGAGCCCAAGTATTTAAAAGCATCTTTTTTGGGTACCTCTTGACCAATTAAATGCACGGGCTCTTGGTCCCCATCTCGTACCAGAGAAAACTCACACTTCAGATACCCAGTCTTGCTTCGACTTAATGTGAATCCTTTGGATTCCAATGTGCTTCTCCACAATTCAAGTTTTCTATTAACACCCTCCCTGCTCTCATCAATAAGCACAATATCGTCTGCAAAAAGCATACACCATGGCACTTCCTCTTGAATATCTTTTGTTAGTTCATCCATAACTAAGGCAAAAAGATAAGGACTTAGAGCCGACCCTTGGTGTACACCAGCCGTGATAGGAAAATAACTTGATGTTTCGTTACAAGCTTTTACACATATAGTAGCCCCATCATACATATCCTGGATTGCCTTTACATACTTTGATGAAACCTTTTTCTTCTCCAGAACCCACCATAAAATTTTCCTTGGAACCCTATCGTATGCTTTCTCAAGGTCTATGAACACCATATGCAAGTCCTTCTTCTTTTCTCGGTATCTTTCCATAAGTTGTCGCGTCAAGAAAATGGCTTCCATGGTACATCTTCCTAGCATAAATCCAAATTGATTTACAGAAACCTTGGTATCTCTCCTCAAACGATGTTCAATAACCTTCTCCCACAACTTCATAGTATGGCTCATTAGCTTAATGCCTCTATAGTTTGAACAATTCTGTATATCTCCCTTGTTTTTGTAGATAGGCACAATCATACTTTTCCTCCAAGCATCAGGCATCTTATTTGTCAGGAGAATCTTATTGAAAAGATTGGTCAACCATTTTATTGCCACATCCCCTAGGCCTCTCCACACTTCAATAGGGACACCATCAGGCCCCAAGGCTTTATTAGTCTTCATCCTCTTTAAAGCCTCCTTAACTTCATGTGTATTAATTCTGCGTACAAATCTTCTATTCATATCATCATACGCGTCCTCCAAGTCCACCTCGCTTGTATCTCCATCCCCATTAAACAGCTTGTTAAAGTAGTTCAACCATCTTTCATTTACATCTTCATCTCTCATCAGAAGTTTTTGATTTTCATCCTTGATGCATCTAACTTGGGTGAGGTCTTTACTTTTCTTATCCCTTATCTTTGCAAGTTTATAAATACCTCTCTCACCATCCTTGCTCCCAAGATTTTTATACAACTCGTCGAAAACCTTACCCCTAGCTTCTCGCACTGCTTTCTTTGCATTTTTTCTCGCCAATCTAAGCTTCTGCAAGTTCTCTTCACTGGGACCTTTATGCAAAGATCTAAAGCACTCCTTCTTATATTTAATTGCCTCTTGCACCTCTCCATTCCACCACCATGTTTCCTTTGTATGAAATCCATTTCCTTTACTTTCTCCCAACACCCTCCTTGCCAAATTTTGAATACACTTAGCCATCTCATTCCATATTGCATTTACTTCTCCATCAAACGCCCAAGGTCCATCGTGCAACATTTTTTCCTTGAACTCTCTCTCTTTTCCCTCCTTAAGCTTCCACCACCTTATCCTTGGGTTCTGAGCCCTCTTCTTCATTGTAAGTTTTGTTGAACCGAACATCCAAGACTACCAGCTTATGTTGCGTAGCGACACACTCTCCAGGGTAGACCTTACAGTCGACACAAGAAGTTCTATCTTCTCTTCTAGCCAGAAAGAAATCAATCTGACTACGATTTTGGCCACTATGATAAGTGATTAGGTGTGACTCCCTTTTTTGAAAAAAGGTGTTCACTAACATCAAATCGTAGGCTAGTGCAACATTCAAGATATCTTCTCCAGTCTCGTTTCTCGTCCCATAACCAAAACCTCCATGGATTCGATCAAAACCTCCATTGCTTTTACCAACATGACCATTTAGATCTCCTCCTAAGAAAATATTCTCCTCTCGAGGTATTCCCCTCAAAACCTCCTCCAAGTCTTCCCAAAATTGGCTTTTGTCAGTTGGTTGCAATCCAACTTGGGGTGCATACACACTGAGGATATTCAGGATTAAATCACCCACAGCAAGCTTAACCAGAATAATCCTGTCGCCTTTCCTTTTGACATCCACAACTTTATCTCTGAAACTCTTATCGATCATAATTCCAACACCATTTCGACTCTTGTTAGTACCTGTGTACCATGACTTTAAACCAGTTCCATCCACTTCCTTGGCCTTTTCTCCAGCCCACTTAGTTTCTTGCAAACAAACAATATTCACTTTCCTTCTAGCAAAAACATCTGCCAGCTCCCTCAATTTACCTGTTAAGGTTCCTATGTTCCAACTGCCCAATCTCATCCTTAACCCCTGGGCTGTGCTTGCCCGCCACGCTCGCCCAACTGCGTGTTGGGACCCTGGCATACTTCTCACCAAATCCGGGTGAAGACCTGGCGCCTTGCCTTGGGGCAAGGACCCTAGCCCACTTTTCACTACACCCCGGGCCCGATGCAGCGCCTTGCCTTGTGGCAAGGACCCTAGCCCATTTTTCGCTACACCCGGGGCCCGATGCAACGCGTCTCTATGAAGGGTACGCCCCAACGAAAAATCATATAGGTTCATCACATAAAAATATAGCTGTTTTTCATGTTATTAGAAATAAATTTATCTTTTATATTTACATAAAAGTATGTGAATTTTTATTTTCTTTTTATCTTCTTTTCACATAAAATTATCTCTCACAATATAAGAAACATTAATTTCACTAATTATTGGATTAGTAGCTATATCTCTTGATTCAGAATTTCAGATTCTTTTCCTAGAGATGTTGTACACTTGGGAAATAATTAATCCACATTTTGATAAGATTTGATTAAATTTAAAGATGATTGATAAGTTTATTAAAAAATAAAAATAAAATATGATTGATAAAAATTCAAGTTATAAGTGTCACTTGTCAATCGACTCAATCCAAATTTTAATAATAAATATATATAAATTTTCAATGTTTTATTTCATCCAAAGGCTTATTTCATTTACATGAAAAATTTAAGGTTAAGAATAATTATGTCATTATAAAATTAAGACAAGTGTCTAAGTTCACCAAAAATAAATAAATGACAAGTGTCTAAACTGAATAAAAATATGTACTTGCAATTTCTCATGTTGCATCAGAAATGCAAGTTTTCATACGGAGAGAGAAAGGGATGGGTGGGGCCCAGCTTAAAAAAATTAAAAAATATAAAAGTGATTGACACGAATATCGAAGTGAGAGTGGTAGGAGATGAGACTTCTCATGCAACATGAGAAGTCTTTTTCCCTAAAAATATACACTAATGCTACATTTTTATATTTTCAGAATTCAGAATATTCTTATATTCTCACACAAGAGATCTGAGATCAGAAGATAACATAATGCAAACATTATCAAATAAGAAAAAAAAAAATCTGAAAAAGACTTTGATAAAGTTTGTACGGAAGTAACGTTAGCTAGTACTATATAATGTCATGTTTTTTTTTTTTTTCCTTTACAGTACCTTCATGTACCCATTAATTTCGGGTAACTTTCTTCATCTTCTTTTTTCTTAGGTTTCCCACGACATAAGTAATGTGATTAGAGTAACTTCGTGCAACTTTTTTTTTCTTAAGTACTCGAACTTTTTAACTCTTATAAGATGATAATTTCCTTAATACTGCACTTAATCTCTTATGAGTAACTTCGTCCAACTTTTTTTGTCAAGAATATCAATGCTTCAAACAAACTAAGAAGTACACCATACTGTAGATAGGAGAAAATATGAGATGAAACGGGTAACATGTTTTGAAATGAGCTTATATAATATTAATTTTGAATAAGACAAAGGAATTAAATGTTTAATATTTCTATTTCCTTCCAAAATTTCATTATATGGATTTATAATTTCTTAAATATTCAAATAAGAGCTGAAAAAGAAATATATAACCTTTGACTTAAATTGGCATAAACATTTAAAGAATTAAAGAAATATATATAGGATGCGAGTTATGGAATACACGTTGACGAGATAAAGTTCATTTTAAATATATTTTTTTAAAGTAAACAAGTAAATGTATATTAATTATGGATGTAATTTAAAATGCGAGATTTTAACTCACTCAAATTTAAGGATAAATATATTCATCCTACTCCTTTAAAAAAAATTCAATTTAAAAGAATTTTTTCCTACTAGCGTGTAAAAAGCACTACTAATGATTTAATAAAGTGAGCTCCACATTATCTACCAAAAAAAAAAAAGGTGACCTCCACATTTTACAATAAAAAAAGTGAGCTCCATTAATCTATTGTTTTATATATTTTGCATCCTGGACCTAGAGATTCTTGATATTTGCAAAATATTTCGATCATTCGATTATTAATTGATTATCACCTTTACAGTTTTTTGTGTTTTTCAGCTCTTAAATTTGTGAGATTCATTTTAAGTCATTTTGTAGTGCATACTACATACATTTAAATTACAAACACAGGAACTTACTTGATATCAGAAGTGAAGAAATTACCTGGAAACTAATGTAAATATAATTAAACGAGTCATTTGTTGTTATTTAAGTGGGTATAACATGTATTTCAGAAAGATTTAAAAAAATTATTTTTTGCCGTCCTTCCAGCTAGGGGTGAAACTGGATCGGGCCGGCCTACAGGGATTTACGGCTCGGCTTATATCAGACCAGATCTTACATAGTATATTTTGTATAATAGGCCGGGCTTGGGCCATAAAAAAACCTGTTTAATAAAAAGGCCGTAGGCCCACTTTCAAAAGGCCAGGCCTATAAGCCTACAGGCCGGCCTATATTGTACTATTTATTTTAAATAAAATAAAATAGAGTAAGTATGCCTTGAAGAAAAAAATAAAAGATATAAATTTAATCAATTGCAATTATTTATAACTTAATTATATATTCGATTATATTTTAATAGAAATCTTATTTTATTTCTTATATAAGAGGAACCAACATCTTAACATGTTAGATTGTGTATATATATTAAAAGATTTTTGGGAGAGGTTATACTTACTACAAGCATCATGATGTGTTTGTTGGATTCATGTAGTTATTTTAATTTACATAGTATGGATTTGTTTGTTGGATCTGATGAAATATATGTTATTTAATTTGAACATTTTTCTTTTGAAAATGACTTAAATGCATATTGTATGAGTTTTGCTATGATTCATGATTCTGTTTGGACGTTGAAATTATGATTTTTGGTGTAGCAACAGAATTTGAGTACTTTGTAAAGTTGATTCATGGTTCTGGTTGGAAGTTAAAAATTAACAGGCTAACGGGACAAATCATTTATCTTTTTATAAACGGATTAAGTCAGGTTAACAGTTAGACTCATATTAGGATTGGGCTAGGTCAAATTAAATTTTTTTGACATAGACTTGAGTTTTTCGAAGCAAAGTTTGGCCCAACCCACCCCACTTTCACCCTTACTTCGAGCAAATTGTAAAAAGAAATCGACCGACCCGATACGATGCCCACTATTTTGGTATACATTTTCTCTGTCTTCGGCTGGAAAACGGATCAGCCTTATGGATCGAAGTATTTTAGGATTATTTAGGGGTGAAAGATACCCAAAGCAGGTAAATGCGGGCCAGACTACAACAATTTAGGCCCAAGTTCTCACTTTTGGTAAAACCATTTTTCCCGTATACAACAAAAATTATATTTATCTCATTTTACATCAGATAACTAAATTTCTACACACATAGAATAAATAAGTCCAACTTCTTTTTTTTTTCTCTCATCTTATTTATGAGTCCTACTTATAATCTATAGTTATTTTCCTAAAACAAAAAAATTATTTCCCATACAAAAAGTTTAGGTCAAAAAGTCCAACTCTTTTTATTTATTTATTTATTTTTTGGGTTTTATGTTTATTATGTTATAGGAAAAATAGGAAAAATGATTATGTTATGTTATAGAGATTCGTTTTGAGTCCATATTTTTCTTTTCTTTTTTTGTTTTAAAATGTGTGGACCCCACAAAATGTTATGGGTAAGAAAGTTTGTTGTGTTATGTTAAAGGATGAAATGAAAACTCTTATTTTTTCATACAAAAGAAAACAAACAGCGCTAATAGACATTTGTGGAGTCGTAACTCCAATAACAGATTCTTGCAGGATGGATAGACAAGCTGGTGGATGTATAAACTCCTGCATCTACCTACTCTTTTCTGAGAGCTACAGAAATGGAACCCTTGTAGAAAATGTTCGCTGTTTCTGTTAAGGTTATATGTCACATAATACAAGCATATTCCATCGTTCCATGCATCCTTCCGGAGATTTGGCTATGACTGAGTAATTTGGTCTACGAAGGAATGGAATAAACCCCTGGTTCAGTTTTAGATTATCTAAATCAATAACATGTTCTGCTTCAGAAGTACAGACGATGGTGTTTGGGCAATGTCATAATAGTTAGCACTGCCTGCCTTCCTGGGAGTTCTTTTCCTTATAATAGAGGGAATATTTTCATAGGTCATTGCTAAGCTTCTTAGTACGGATTCTGGGTTGATGCTCCTGGGTATAGACGTTGGGGGAGTATAATGGGAACCTTCATTGTCCGCACACTCGATGTGTGATTTTGGTCTTAGACATTCATTGAATTCTGTAGGGGACACCAAATCTTCCACCGGGGGAAGTTCATCAGAAAAGTAATCATATTCTTTACTTATGCCGTCTGCATTGCGTGGCATACTGTTGATTTTATTGTTGCTTCCCCATCCAACTTGATCTTTCTTCTCACGATTAGACGATTTTGAGTAGCTCAAATGGGGACTGTCAGATTCATCACCCACAATAGACTTTACATTCGAAGAAGAAACCTTTTGCCTTTTGGGAGATTTATAGGCCTCATAAGTAACAGTTGTGCCAAGAGGGAAACAATCCAAATTTTTAGTAAGCATGTCCAGAGAATTATTCAAAGACGACTCCATTGGTTTAATTGTGCAAGTAGGGTTGGTATGGTCTTTGCAACATGTAACAGTTTGTATCTTATTTGGTAAATTAATCAATTTGCTTTCACCTTGTCTCGAGGCCCCGGGGGTTCCCTCCTCACAACAGCTTTTTCTAGAGCAAAATTCCTCTCCAGAAGCATTTTGAAGAACCAGTTTTGTTGGAAAGTTATCAACACTGTGGTTCAACCAGTGACTCTGCTGGAGAGACACCATTCCATTGAAACTTTGATCCTCAACTTTGACCAAAACATGCGCCGGCTTTATCTGAGAAGCGCAGAAACTGGAAGTGGAAACGTTCATGTCACACCCAAAAGATGAGGATGTATCCAATTTCTTCTTCATTAAGCAGTTCCAATGATTTTTTATAGCATTGTCAGTCCTGGCTTGTCCAAAAGAAATAAAGAATTATCATGGTCCAATAGACAACAGGATGATATGAAGTTGCTTCAGAAATGCAAATACATTTATCAATATCTTTAATATTATTGTTCTACTTTTATTTGCCTACCTTGCTTTTCTAGGGAGAGGTGAGGTGACAAGGGCAATACAGTCACAAGAGAGATACATAAAGGATAACTTAGGCATATAATGAAAATGACCCATCAATTAAGTGCTCATCTTTTCCTCAAAATCAACTATTAAATATTTATGCATGTTTTGAAACATATATTGTTAGAATGCAGGTTGAAAAGCCTGCGTATTGGTATCAGATAAGTACCTTCCAGGAAGAATCTTTGCAATTTTTGCCCATTTACTGCCATATAGTTGGTGATAGTAAGCAAGTACTGATTCCTCCTCCTCCGTCCATGCATCCTTCGTTATAGCTGGATCTAGGTGATTGTGCCACCTGAAATGATAACTACTTAATTATTACTTCATTTTGTGGCAACATAGTTCATTGGAAATATACAAACAGTGATCTGCCAAATATATTATCAATACAACACCTAGGTTATCTAACATATGCATACAACATTAACAATCTAACTCAAATATCTTCTTGACGAGTCAGTTAGACATCAAGCATTGAAATCCAACAAAGGCTATAGAAAATTGTTTGAGAATGTATAGTAAAATTGCATACAAAAGTTCTCATTGGGTTAACGCAATAGTAATGCATCAAATAAGAAAAAAAAAGGAGAAATTAACAGGATACATAAAAATACCTACTCTATGCCACAAACATAAGGGCACTTATAAGGTCTGTCATTGCCTACCTCTCTCTGCATTGCTTCCCAATACGACCTGGCAAGGAATTTGCAATAACAGACCATCTCTTTAAACCATACTTTCGGACTAGCTCAACGAGGCAATCATCCTCCTAAAACATTCAATGGAGAAGCAGACCTCAATTACAATCAACATTTCAACAAACAGCAATTAGTACATTGAAAAAATTATAACAAAAGTATAATAGAAGTGCACCTCCTCTGTCCATGATCCCTTTACAAGATCAGGATTTAAAACCTTTTGCCAGCGATGCAAGCATTGGACGTCAGCTCGCCCAGGGAGGTATGTAGCTGTAAAGGACCAGTTTGGCAACCAGATTAACTTGGTTAGCAATGAGCCTAAAAGAGTATATATGGCAATTAACTCCTGCATGAATGCATTCAAAGATGACAAAGAACGTCATTAACAGTATCTCAGTGTACTAAATTTCATAACGGAGGAGCAATCTAAGAGTAGACACTAGCCAATAGTTGGCGAGTTGTATTAAGTTCTCAACATGTTGCTTTAGCCTTTAAGATAATTTCAGTTGAGAGTAGACACAAGAAATAATAGTTCAAACCGATACTGATTTTGCCACATCCACCTATTTTCTTCCAGTTCTTTCCATCGTGCTTCTTCACAGTCTCAATCAAAAGGTTGTCCTGTTTGTCAGAGCCACAGGATGGCCAAGTTAGGAAGCGTTAATACTGCAAAATGTAAGATAACAAATAACAAAAGAAAAAAGAGAGTATAAAACCCATTTACTTCATTGCAGTATGCACATTAACTTTATTTTAGGGAATTTGGTAATCACTCGTCATTGTAGTTTCTCTGTTTTCAAATATTTCGATATTAAGAAGGAAAATTGCAACTTCTGTTTAAAGGGGAATTTCCACAACAAAAATTTCAAAGAGCACACTACAAACGCACTCTAGCTTTTATCCAGTAAAATTTCACAATTAGGAAATTGTGGCTACCGATTGTTTTGAAAAGGAAAAAAGAGAGGGTTCAAATCAAGCGACAGACCTCTTCCTCTGTCCAGCATCCCTTTGTCGAGCGTCTAGCTTGGGCTTTTATTCTCCTATCAATTTTTTGTGAAAAATTAGTTGGCATTAAGCAATAGAATGCATTTATTAAGGGCGTTTAAAAAGTCCAAAGTTCCTAGAACTGACTAGCAAAAAATTATAGAAGCCGAAACGCGAATCGATTTCCAAATCCGAAAATAACAACAACATTCGAGGCTTTATACCAGGAAGTGTCAAGGCCCCTTCTATAATTATATAGGCTTCGTGGAAAGATGATATTTCCCCGAATCCATTTCATGATTTACTTGTTCCATGATCATGAATTCTATTTCATGTGTAGCATATGCTGAGTTCGAAATCATTATATAATGCTTTAAGATGGAAATGGAGATGAAATTTTAGACTTAGACTGAGTAGCTTACACTGCATCAGGTGTTGATTTCAGAACAGAGGTATCGCAATTGCAATTGGGCGAAGAAAGACACAAATGGAGCCCATCTTTAAGAGGTGAATCAGAATCGAAATCCTCGAGCTCCTTTTTAACCTCCACCAACATGACTCTTTTTTCTCAAACAAATCCTTCAACAGAAAATGACGCATAATAATGATCACATTGCGAACAAAGAGACCACGGATAATAATCATAAACAAAATATTTAATAACACGAGTTTCAATCCGTTTAGACGATAATGGATTCAGCTTCAAGTGGCAGATGATTTAATTATTTGCAGATATTTTATGAAAAAGGAAAACAGAACATGGAAAGCGTGTTACTAAAATGAAGTTGAAGATGCTCAAGTATGAAATTTCTACTCGTAACTACTCGAAAATTGCTGAAGGGAAAAGGAGGACGTTACTAAGTAGGAGTGTGAAAGAAAATGCTGGAGAAAGCAAGCATAGACAGAGAGTAGTCTGGAGTTTGAAATGACATAAGTGGTTTGGGTAGTTTTAACCGCTTCTTAGTGTGCTGCAGAAGCAGCTTACGTTGGAAGCTAATGGAGAGAGACGGCCGTTTTTTTAAAGTTAACGGCTTGCATAGCAATCTTCTTGTGACTAGTTAATGAATGATGAGGTAACGTATACGAAGCACCGATACGCATTTTCGATAAGTTATTCAATGATATAAGATGTCGATTATTAAACAATACGTTTTTGATACGCGCGTATCCGATACGTTAGAAAAAAATTTAAAGAGTATCCTTAGAACGGATATAAACGGTTTATTATGATGAAGATATTGTAGGCCCGGGCTTGAGTGTCTCATGGAGATAGATTTCTGCCCTTTAAGATAACCCATGTTCCTTATTAAGGGCCTCAATCCTATAAAGCCCAAATATCTTCGGCCTGGTTTTATTGGTGGAGGCCTTCCTTATTAATGTGTAAAGGGGATATGAATAATTTGACTTTTCTGATTCCTAGTTTACACGCAAGTAAATATAATACATCAAACTTCAAGGCATCATCCACCGAATCTAGAAGATCAGGATCAAAGAAATTCGAAAATTTAACAAGAAGATTTAAGACTTACTTTCGGCCATGTTTTACACAATTGACTTTTATTTTATACAGGTATTCAGCACTCGTTTTTCAACAACCTTCTGCTCTACACAAAATTCAAATGTGACTTTTGACTTTGAATTCTATTTTTTTTTTTTACCACTTTCATCCCAATTAGTTTATTAAGAATGAAAATGATATATGTTAACATCAAATTTAATAAAAATGAAAATGAGTCGACATATATGATTTAGGTGCTTGATTTGACCCCAAATTCATTGCTTCCTGTTCCAACAATTAAACATATGTCAATTGGGATGATGATTCCTTAAACAAATTTCCTAACTATTAATACTCTTATCATTAGATAAATGTCTGCGAATTAATCATATAAAAATTGGAACTGCAAAGATTATGCTTTGGAGATAAATTCTAGCATAAATAATTTTGTAAACAGATGTTACAGAGCTACAGAGCTCCAAAACTTTCTTATGTAATTGATATACGCGTTTCTTGGAGACTTTTATTTTATCTTATATAAAACAATATTCATTAAACCGTGCATAGATAGGTTACTTCTTACGTGTTGAAGCTAGCTTCCTAATTCACATTTGCGTATTTCCAGTTTCAACAATAGTGGGTTGATTATTGTCCTCACGTTGATTTATTATGACTTCAGATGAAAATTCATAAATCTATTTTTTGGTTGGGTGATTGGATGGAAATTGATTTTTCATCCCTTCCTTTTTTGCAACTGTATATTTCTTTACAGCATCTTTCGAGACCCCAAGTCGAAAATGAGGGGGATATTTTTATTATAAAAAAAATCACTATCAATTCATTATCTATCTAATTACCAGATCATGGAGAGAATTTTGAAAAGTTTATGAAAACAGAAAATACTCATCCAATGATAATTAGATAGAATCCCATTTTTTATACAACGGTCATATATACTTTTGTCACTCACGATCAAACACGGTTTAACACATTATTTTTCTCTGTCTTACATGTTACTGTATTAGCATTAGTGTTTGATTTTTATTGGAGGAATGTATAGAAAAGTGAATGAGACAGAGTATTGTAGAAATGTCCATTAGATAGGTAGTGGGTTGGTAACAAGTGTTTTAGTAATAAAAATATCTCACAAAATAAAAAAGAACTTAGGGGCCATTTGGTATCCGACTTTTTTTGCAATCCCCAGGAAAGCTTGGTTCGACATAAATGATGCCCGTGTTTGGTACGCCAAAAAGTAAATAATTCCAGAGCACAAAGAATTCCCGTGAAAACATGTTGTGTGTTATGTACAGTGCCAAATGCAAATTTGAAAGTCCATAGAAAACATGGAACTATTTTGGTCCCAGGGAAATAGCATACGAAATTCCATAGCAAATCCTTTTCGTTTTCAAAACCACAATATAATATTTCAAACAAAACATAAATCTTAGGTTATTTTCGTAAAATACTTTAATTTTTCCACTAATATTTCATAACTAACCAAACACACACGTTCAGTAAAATTAACCATAAATTTTCTGGAATTTTTTATCATACCAAAACTAATATTCCGGGAAATATATATTCTCCACTGCATTGCGTTAATAATTATTTTCCAGATAAATAAAAATTTCTCCTCTACCAAACGCCCAGAAGTTAGAAGAGGCTTCTTACCAACGGAGGCAGGAGAATCTGACCCGTATTTAACTCACCAGATTTCTACAATCACGGCTCAAACCACGTTTTAATTAACGTGACCCATTTTGCTAAGCTACCATGTTCTTCTACATATTCAGTTATTTGTATTGCCAAAGAATTGACTTGTCTTCTAGTCCGTAACTTATATCTAACACATGACATCATAAGATGAATTTTTCAAAAAACTAACCATTAATTTACTTCTCCACCAGATCCATGCTGAACCATCCTATAAATATAATTATATATTAACCCAGTTCATATGTCCCTTTTCCTTGAACTCTTTACAACACAGGTAAATTACAACTGCGGTCATGAAAAGCCTCTCCGTCTTCCTTCTCATCGCCATAAGCTGCATCGCTGCAGCTCAGGCAGCCAACTTCGACATCACAAACAGATGCAACTACACCGTGTGGGCAGCAGCCATGCCCGGCGGCGGCATGAAGCTTAACTCCGGCGAAACATGGAGCTTCAACATGACAAACGGCACCATGGGAGCACGCATTTGGGGTCGAACCAATTGCAGCTTCAACCGTGCAGGACGCGGGAAGTGCGAGACGGGTGACTGTGAGGGTGTTCTCGAGTGCAAATCATACGGCACAGCACCCAACACACTTGTCGAATTTGCCTTGAACCAATACAACAACCTCGACTTCTACGACATCTCACTCGTCGATGGGTTCAATATCCCGGTTGTAATAAGCCCAAACTCTACCATGTGCAAGGCCGTTAATTGCACCGCTAACATCAACGGAGATTGTCCACGTCAGCTGAAGGCAAAAGATGGATGCCACAATCCATGCACTGTGTACAATACCACTCAGTATTGTTGCTCCTCTGGTAGCTGCGGTCCCACTACTTACTCCAGATTCTTCAAGGAAAGGTGCCCTGAAGCGTACAGTTACCCTAAGGATGATGCAACCAGCACCTTCTCATGTCCTGGAGGAACCAACTATGGGGTTGTATTTTGCCCTTGAGCTGATCTTTTTTCTTTCTTTTTTATTTTTATCTGTCGTTTATTCTATTGTCCTTCTGATCTCGTGATTTCTATTGGTGTTAATTAATACTTATTATGTATACTTTCATATATTGTAACACCTAATAAAGGTTCATGTGGGCTTTGTATTTGTGCACAACTCTGTGATGTGCTCTCTTTGTCCATATTGGTGAATAAGTGATCATGATTATTATAAAGAGTCCTTGATTCATTGTTCATTTCTAAAACTAGGATATGATGGATGTTGTCAGGCACGGAATGTATTTTCATATCTAGTTTTAAGGCCAGAGTAGTCTATATATGCATCTTGTTATTGATTATTAGATTATTGGTATTTTAACCCGTTCACAGATCAAAATATAAAATTTTAATTGTATTCAAATTTTCTTAACATATACAATAATTATTAACTTTTCGAATTGAAAAGGTATAATAATTATTGACCATTAAATATACATTGTTAGTGAATTCCTACTACTTCTTTGATAGTATCACTAAAAGAATATGAGTTTGATTTTGATGCGTAAAATATTTTTACACTACTATTCGTCTTATATTACCATCTTATTTAATGATTTTAATTATATTTAATGAGATAGTTGTTTCATCAAATGATGTCAAAACACATATTATCATATATAACAATATAAGATTTATTAAAAAAAAAATTGGTGGGGAGAATTTTGTTGTGTTTATAATCCTGCCCAACTTGAATTTAGATTAATCTGTTTATCAAAAAAAAAAAAAAAACAAGAATTTAGATAAATCGGCATCCGTTGGCAACCAAATACCGGGTGATTTATATAAATTTTCTTACTTATACACCGACTATCATTAAAATTAAATTGTTGTTTATATATTTCCTGATTTAGCTTCACAAATTTTACTCCGTGATTTACCATCTATGAAGTTGCTTTTATTTTTAGTATAGCCAAGTTTGACCTGGAAAAAATTGGAAACAAAAAACGACTAGTCTCTATGCTGATTATTATTAAATTTGTTAACGTGTGAAACAATCTTCCATCCTATTGTTCGACCTTTGAATTTTGGGAACAGCAACGACTTTCACTATTATCATCAACTTGTTTATTTTCCTAAAGAGAAAAATATTTATCCTTCTCACATAATTTATATCCTTTTACTCTCACAAAAAAGTAAGACCCACACCTTTATTTTTTTTCAACTCTCTCTCCTCCTTTATTTATCTCTTTCTCTCTCTTAAAATAACATAACTTTACATCCTTTGAAATGACATACACTTTACCCTTTATTAAAACAAACAAACAGGTTCTACCTCTTGTTGGGATAATTAATTTAAGCGATTTATACTTCCGCTTTCACCGCAAAAGTAGGGGTCTAAATGGGCCAGACCGGCCCAACCCAGCGTACAACCCGACTTACATTAAGCATGATCTAGTCCGGCCTTTCAGAGAATGTAGAGTAGTTTTAGGCTTATAAGAAAGCTTTTTAACAAATAGGCCATAGGCGACTTTTGTCAAGCCTGATCTAAAGCCTTGTAGGCTGGCCTATTTAATTTATTAAAATAAAATAAATTAAAAATATTTATTTTATGTGGCAAAATACTAATACCAACCCTAACTTTTATGTGCACCGCTGCTTCTCACTCTCGGCTTCATCTGGGGTATTATGTTGGTTTTTTCTTGTTTGTCATTTTTTTTCTTATGAGAAGTACTAATGCATGTATGAATGAAACTTTCTATGCTCTATACAATTATTTTCTTTGCTTAGTATCTATAGTAGGAGGCCTACAAGGCCTATAGGCCATGTCAGACTTTCTTATTTTTAGAAATAGCCTTACTTGTCCTACAAATAAAACTTTTAATAGTCCAATAAGTCAAATAAACTAAATTTTTTTATGTAATCTTGAACCAGGATGGCCAAAACCCAGCGTAACCCATCCCATTTACATTGCTATGCAAAGTATAATCTCCCGTGATAGATAGGCTCAAGGGGTTAGATTTTATTAGTAACAAGTAAATCAAATTGTGTGCTTTAATTTTTTTTAATATTTAAAAAATGTGGGCTCCACTATGAATGCCTTTGTTGTAAAATCTCAACCTCACGTGTCATTGCAGGACTTGGAATGAGATATTATACGTACTTTTTTTTATACATTTACTATTATTATTTTTGTGGTATCCTCTTTTCATGCATATTTAACTCACTTCTCTCCACACTTATATCACTCCTTTATCCTTTATCTCTGATCCCATTTTTGGTTGAGATGATGATTTAATGATATAAAAAAAAATAGGTAAAATAAGTATAAAAAAATTAAGTATAATATCATAACCCTAGTTTAATAATATAATTAATTTTTTTTTTTGATAAATTAATTTGAGCTTACATATTGAAAAAAGAGAATTTAAAATCATTAATGAGACGATAAAGATTGAACTTGCTAGCTATCACTCAGTTATAAGAGGTTCTAATATGATATAAAGTACTAGTTCCATCCTAAAGCTTTTTTCGTGTGTGTGATCCTAAAGCTTAACTTATTAAGTGAAAGACATATGCATATATAATTTTAAAATATATTTTTCTAATATTATATTTATTATTTTTATAATTTACATTTAAATTTATGAAATTATATGCTACATGTTAAAAGAATTATAATAAGAAAAATAAAACTAATTAACTCAATTAAAACTTTAATTTTTAATTTTTATTATAGTTTATTCAATATATATATATATATATATATATATATATATATATATATATATATATATGAGGTATGATCCTTTGACACCGGTATCAAATTTCAAATTTGACACCTCATCTGAGAGCCGTTAGATCAAAAAAAATTAACGGTGTCACATGCTTGCTTACAAATCAGAGCCGTTGATCTTTTTTTATCTAACAACTCTCAGATGAGATGTCAAATTTAAAATTTGACACCGGTGTCAAACGATCATATATATATATATATATATATATATATATATATATATATATATATATATATATATATAAACGACTAGATTAAATTGATTCACTTATAACTTCAAATCAAACTTTTCCATACCAGGCCTATTGTCAATAACAAGTGTAGGGCCATCTATGATCATTCTATACCTTATTTATTTTGTATTGACAATGTTTAAGTGGGCTTTCCGAACAAAAGTCGGATATTATTACAAACTATGGGGGAAAATGTGTGTATTTTTAAAGGATATAAATTTAGATCTTTTTAAGAGAGAGTTAAAGATGTTTTATTTAAAATTTAAATTAAAAAACCCTCACTTTTTTTCTCCATAATTTATCTTTATATCTTTTTTAAAAGGACCTAAGTATATGTCCTTTGAAAAGACATATTTTTCCCACAAACTATTTATCATGTTACAATCAACACTATCTGATTAAGGTACATTTTATATATAAAGCTAGCAACCCTCCAAATGTATATGTTTTTGGGACCACATTATCAAAGGCGAAAGAGTCAAATATATGGATAAAGTTCTTCCACTGTTGTGTAGCTGATTTTGGTATTTGCATCCGTTGTTGGAGTATATGCCTCAAATATTCCAAATCTATTTTTTAAGATTTTCCTTTCTCACCGTAACTTGCTAATTTAATTTCATTTTTTTAATATTTTTTTCCAAATTTATGCATATTTTTAAAATATTTCGAAAGAAATTAATCGGTCTGTACTTTTACTGCATGTAACGGAATTTTTTCACTAACATCCACCAAAATTTTGTTATATAATCATTTATTACTATTTAAATTTGAAATAGTACAATGTACAAAAAAAAAAAAAAAAATTGAAATAGTACCTTTTTTTTTTGGTATGCGAAATAGTACCTTTTTTATGTCTACTTCATCATTTCCGGTGGCGTAGCCACATTCACGCCGACAGATGCTTGGCACATGTTTGTTTTAATTTTTTTTACTTATTATATATATATATATATATTATATAATTAATTATAATTAATCAATGTTAAAATTATAACTCGGCACCACATATAAAAAAAAATCAAATACTCAATACAAAGTACTTGAAATACATCACCCCAAAAGCTAGCTCAAAAGTTGGGAGTGTCCAAGGTCTTATAAAGGTCACATTAGTTGTTCATCCAACCAATGAGGGACTATATATCTCAACACGCCCCCTCACACGAGAGCCCATTGGGCTTGAAGGGTGGACAATGCACAGGCCCACATACTTGGGCGAACAAAGAAATTCCACTTGAAAGAAAGTGGGAGGCGGCGAGGATCGAACACGGGACACGAGGCTCTGGTATCATGTAAAGAATCTTGGAATACACCACCCCAAAAGCTAACTCAAAGGTTGGGAGTGCCCAAGACCTTATAAAGGCCACATTAGTTGTTCATCCAACCGATGTGAGACTATATATCTCAACCTAAATGGAAACAAATAATAAGGAACAAGTACAGTATGCTTATTTTTGTGTTTCACCTTTTTTATTTATTTTTTATCTTGTATATTTATCTTTTTTCCGCTTTATTTTAATCATTTATGTTATTTATTCTTATTCTTATTATTTTAAAAAAAGAAATATTTCTAAACTTAATCACAAAAATGATTAGTTGACGTATTTTAAAATTTGAGCCCAACTAAACCAAATAAACCCATTTAAAAGTAGGGAAAAGAGTTTGTCTTTTTTTTTTTTGGTAAATAAAGAGGGGAATAAAAACCCCAAACACAACTCAATTCACAAAGATCCTACGAGAATTGCAAACTAAAGAAAAAATCAGTCAAATACAATGGCAAAATCCAAGCCGGAGGGAAATGAAACACATTAAAATTATTCTTCATTGGATGATCCAAAGGATATTTAGATAGCGAGTCCGCATAACCATTACATTCTCTAAAGACATGCACCAGCTGAACCTCCCAGTCTCTATGCAACCAAGCTCGAATGTGAGTCACCAGACGGGACTCTCGAGCTGCTCCACCACTCTTGGAGAGCAAAATGATCACTGAGCTAGCATCACTTTCTAACACACTGTCTCCAGCCTCCATTCCAAGCCAATTCAAGACCTTTAAGGACTCCCCACAGCTCAGCCACAAAAGCAGAACAGTACTTACCTATATGATAGGCAAACCCTTGAATTAACCGAGGAACCAGTTTCATCCTTTATGAGACCCCCACATGCAGCATCACCACCATCAATTTTGGCGGCCCCATCTGTATTGATTTTAATCCAGCAGTCTCCATAGGATACTGTAAGAACCCGCACCGCTAATTAAGGTAATTAGTAAGTTAATTATGATAATTAGGAAATAATTCCATAATTGACCCTAATAATTATTAATGGGCTTAGATAATTATATTGAGTGAGTAAAAATGCTGAAAGTCGCTTTTCGGAAGAAAAACGCAGATACCGGTTCTGCTACTCGGTATAAATGCGTACCGGAAAAGTATCCCGGAAAATTATAACGAATGCATGATAATTACTAGAATATTATGTAGGACTTGTAAAACAAGTTTCAAGTCAAAATAACGTAATCTGATGCCAGAACTGATACTGGCTATGGAAAAGCGCGTACCGGAAAGGTGCTCCGAAAAATAAAATAAAAATATGACAAATCTTAGAAAAATGCGTAGGTCTAGATTCTAAAGTTTGAGATCAAAATCTTTTACTTTGCTATTAAGGCTAATACTGTGCGATTAGTGGCTTTGCCTATATATAGACCCATTAAGGGCACAAAACCCTAGGCCATACAATTCCTACGTGACTTGTGGCTGCTGCTGCCACCCTTCTTCTTCTTCTTCTTCTTCTTCTTCTTCTTCCTTCTTCATTCTTTAGCCAAGTTATCACCTTTCATGCTTGTTTAAACACTTGTGAAGGTGAGAGTTAACCTTGGGGCTGCATTGTGGCCATCATTCTGAGTTGAGAAAGCTGTGTGTGTAGTTAGTGAGCATGAGTTTGGAGCTTTAGTAATGGCTACTTTGTGGTAGTCATTGTGAGCTTCAAAGTGCCTTCTTGTGGTGCAAGAACCCATCTTGAAGTGCCATTTTCGTGCTCCTACTTAGGCTGAGTTTGAGGAACCTTGGGAGAGCTCCAAGAGCACAACTTGCCTCTGTTTTGAACTTTGGTAAGTTACCTCACTATGATCATGAGTTTATGATGCTTAAAGTTGATGTCTTGGCCATGTTTAATGAGTAAACAAGAGGGTATAAGGTATATGAACCTAAAATGAACTAAAGATGCATGCTTTAACGTGTACATGTGTTAAAAGTTGGATCTTTGGGATGGATATTCACGAAATGCAGAAACTGCATTCTGTCGTGAGATATCCGGATATTTGTCGAACAGATATCCGGATATCAGTATCCGGATATGGTATCCGGATATTGATATCCGGATATGGGATCTGGGTATCCGGATATGACATATCCGGATATGTCCAGTGTGATATCCGGATATGGCATATCCGGATATGCCCCTTCTGATATCCGGATATCCTGGGTTCTGCGCAGACAGTAGCTGTACTGTATGAACAGTAAGCTATTGGGTGTGTGTGGACCCTAGTTTAAGGAAGTTGAACTTCTGTAATAAATGGACTAAGTCAGAATCATATGATTAAGGGCTTATGGCTTTGTTGGAAGCCTTAAGACGTAAAACGTAAAGGAAAGGCGTAGTCTTTAAGTGGAATGCTTGTGATGCATTAATATTGACTTGTTAATGGTCCATATCAAATTGTGATACTGCTGTTTGTGGACTTGTGAGTGGTTGGACTCTTGGCTTGGATAGCTAGCTTGCAAGGTAAGCTTTCGTGTCCTCGGTTTAGCCATTTTGATGTTCCACCATGTCCCATGGGGATGGGTTTATGCATGCTGTGTTACATGCTTTGATTATTTTGGAAATGCTGTTGAGCTGTTTATATGTAATGAGCTATTATGATATGCATGTGGTGTCCACCTAGACGGCAATCCTGAGTATGTAGTACATACAAGATGGAGAAGCATGTGGGTGAGGTGCAGGTAGTATCCATGTACTCATGTAGGCATAGACGTATTCCTACATTTCTCTGGCCAGTAGATTTGAAAGCACACATGACATGATTAATTGCTGCATCGCATGATTTTAGAACTTATACTGTAATACTGTTTTTAGAACTTATATTACACATGTAAGTGAGCTTGGGGTGGAGACTCCTTGAGGACCCCTTGTCTTACTGAGATTTCTTGTTAGAGATCTCACCCCACGTTTGGGAACGCTTACTTCAGGATCAGGTAATGTTGAGGGCTCAGGTGGCAGGAGGCCAGAGCTGAGTTGATATTGACGTGCTGGTTGTGGATTGCTGTTTATTTGACTGCTGATATGTTTTATGCTTTATTTATGTTAAGTTATGTTGAGACTATTTGTGGGCATTGTTGCCTTATTTGGTGAGCATGGGGTTTGTCCATGCCACATGATTGTTATCGTCTTTTTATGTTAATGTTGTAATTAAAGTATCATGATTTTGACCCAGGCTACTTGTGTAGACCTGTGGCTTTAGATACTCACATTATATTTATGTACGAGGTATTCAGTTAGTTGTCTTGCAATTTACATACAGGCAGTATTTTTATGAAAATGATTAAGTAATCAAGTTGGTTAAGTTAATGAAGTCATAATTGAATCAAAGAAAAAGTTATTCTGCATTTTAATTAAGCGTGGCTTAATACGATAGTGTGTTAACAATCCGGGTTAACTCGGGCTGTTACATTTTATGGTATCAGAGCACTTTCTAGGGAAAAGCCTGTATGTATTGCAATAACTTAGGATGAGTCGTTGCGTGTCTACTTTGTGTTCTCTCTGACTGGTGTGTGTAAGGATAATGCATATGTGACCACATGGCGTGGGCCTGATCAACTCATTCTTTGTGTAACTTGTGCAGAGTCATGGTGCCACCAAGGAGGAACACAAGTACGAGCGAGGATCAGACAGATCCTGTCCTGGCTGCATTAGCTGAGATGCAGGCGGCCCGACTAGCCGACCAGGAAGCCACGAGGCTGGCAAACCGGGCAATGCTGGACGCTATTCGAGATGTGAACCGGCAAACCACGGCAGAGGTTCTGGAGGAGAACCGGATGGCCAACATGACTATGATGAGGGTCATGTTGGAGGAGTTGAGGGCTGGTCCTGCTGCGGGCCAGGGTCCTCCACCACCTCCACCGCCGCCACCGCCTCCACCTCCGCCTAGTCAACAGGAGGACACCCAGAGCCAGATGTGTGAGGGTAGTCATTTGACGGGGGCTATGCAGACTATCCCCGTACTTGCTGAGGATCGTGACGAGATCGATCGCCGGCTGAATGCTTTCCGCAAGCATAAGCCACCTACTTTCGACGGATCGTATGATCCCATTGCTGCTGCCAGATGGCTACAGGCGCTGGACAAGATTTTCCGGATCATGCAGTGCACCGATCCGCAGAAGCTGCTGTTCGCCACGTACATGCTGGAGGGCGAGGCCCATGAGTGGTGGACCAACCTTTCTCAGGTCTACAAGATGCAGGGTCATGTGATGACGTGGCCATTCTTCGAGGAGAGCTTCTTGGGTCATTACTTTCCTTACGACTCTCAGGAGAGGAAGCAGGGAGAGTTTGACCGATTGGTGCAGGGCTCGTTGTCTGTCGACGAGTACCTGGCCAAGTTTAATGAACTGGTCAAGTTCTCTCATTTCCGCATGGCGAGACCGACTCCCGTTTTTCTGGCGGCCAAGTTCCGGAGGGGACTTAATGAGGATATTGCTGGACATCTCGCCGGTTCTGCTTCGAGAGACTTAGGAGCGTTGGTGCAGCAGTGCCGCGACATCGAGGACTACTGCCGGGCGAGTCAGGCCAAGAGGGCCAAGGTTGAGGTGCCGCAGAGCGCTGGTGGTTCTACTCCCTGGAAGAACAAGAATTTTGCCAACAAGGGCAAGGGCAAACCACCGTTGGCGGCTAAGCAAGCGCCAAATCAGTTCAGAAAGACTGCTGCTCAGGGGAACACCGCTAGACCTCCTGCTCCCAGATGTTCTGGATGCGGGAAGTCACATTTTGGACCGTGCTCTACCGGTCAGCTGATTTGCTTCCAGTGTGGCAAGGAGGGCCACTACTCCAGAGATTGCCCGACGGCGAGAGTTGCTGCAGTGCAGGCTGTGCCATTGCAGATGGTTCCTACTGGGGAACCAGCCGTGCCACCTACTACCGGACGAGTCTACACACTTGATCGTCAGCAGTCGGACAGAGCTCCGAACCTGGTCAGAGGTACTGTTACCATTGGTGGTTCAGCTGTTGATGTTTTGTTTGATTCCGGGGCAACGCACTCTTTTGTTGCTACCCCTATTGCTGTGGGGCTTGAGTTGCCCAGTGATGTGCTTTCTCCACCGATGCGGGTTACCACCGCCACCGGAGAAAAATGTTTGACCTCCACTGTTCATCGCGATGTAGCGTTTCAGTGGGATGGCCGTGACTTCTCGGTAGATCTAATAGGATTACCGATGGCCAACCTTCAGATTATTTTGGGCATGGATTGGTTGTCCAGAAACTGTGCAATGATTGATTGTTGTGCCAAGAAAGTGGTGATGTCTCCGAGTGGGTCCACAGCCAGTTCCTCACCGTTCATTTCAGTCCTGCAGGCGAGGAAGGCCTTGAGAGCAGGGGCATTTGGTTATGTCATGTTGGGAGGTTTGGTGAGTGGGACACAGGAGGATCTCACTGGCATTCCTGTGGTGAAGGAGTTCCTCGAGGTGTTTCCTGAGGAGATTCCTGAGTTTCCACCACAGAGGGAGATAGAGTTCTCCATCGACCTATTGCCTGGTGTGGGGCCTATATCGTTGGCTCCATACCGGATGTCGCCACCAGAGTTGGCGGAGCTGAAGAAGCATATCGAGGAGCTTTCAGCAAAAGACTTCATTCGGCCGAGTGTGTCTCCCTGGGGAGCACCGGTCATTTTTGTAAAAAAGAAAGATGGGACCATGCGGTTGTGCATCGACTACAGACAGTTGAACAAGGTGACAATCAAGAACAAGTACCCTCTTCCACGCATTGACGACTTGCTGGATCAGCTCAGGGGTGCTTGCGTGTATTCCAAGATCGACCTCCGGTCCGGTTACCATCAGATACGGGTAAAGCCGGAGGATGTCCCAAAGACAGCGTTTCGCTCGAGGTACGGGCACTACGAGTACTTGGTGATCCCGTTTGGACTCACCAATGCACCCACAGTGTTTATGGACTACATGAACAGAATCTTCCAGCCGTACCTGGATCAGTTTGTGATCGTCTTCATTGACGACATCTTGATCTACTCCAAGACGGAGGAGGAGCATACCGAGCACTTGAAGATTGTTTTGCAAGTGCTAAAAGAGAAAAAGCTATATGCTAAGCCGTCGAAATGTGAGTTTTGGCTCAAGGCGGTGAAATTTCTGGGTCATGTGATTTCTGCTAATGGAGTTGCAGTTGATCCTAACAAGATTGAGGCCGTGATGGATTGGGAGAGGCCCAAGACGGTTACAGAAGTGAGAAGCTTCTTGGGTTTAGCAGGGTACTATAGGAGGTTCATAGAGGGATTCTCCAAGATGGTGCTACCGATGACTCGCCTTACCCGAAAGGAGACTCCATTCGTGTGGACACATGACTGTGAGGAGTGTTTCCAGGAGTTGAAGGAGAGACTGACTACTGCTCCTGTGTTAGTCCTTCCTGATCCTGCGGAACAGTTTGAGTTATACTGCGATGCCTCTGGTAAAGGACTTGGCTGTGTGCTGATGCAGAAAGGTAAAGCGGTTGCTTACGCTTCAAGACAGTTGAAACCTCATGAGGAGAACTACCCGACTCACGACTTGGAGTTGGCAGCCATTGTTTTTGCTTTCAAGATTTGGAGGCATTACCTGTTTGGCATGAAGTTTGCTGTATTCAGTGATCACAAGAGCCTGAAGTATCTGTTTGACCAGAAGGAGTTGAACATGAGACAGCGTAGATGGATGGAGTTCTTGAAGGACTACGACTTTGAGTTGAGGTATCATCCTGGCAAGGCCAATGTGGTAGCCGATGCTTTGAGTCGGAAATCCGTGAGCTTATCCAGCTTAATGGTGAACGACTACGAGGTGATCGAGAAGTTCAGAGACTTGAGAGTGAACTCCTTGTTTGGGGGCGCACTGCTCGAAATGGAGACAACAGAGGTGATTAATGAGCTGATGGAAAAGATCAAAGAGGCGCAAGTGCAAAGAGAGTGCCTCGATTATGTGAAGAACCAGGACGGCGTGTCTTGGAACGAGGATTGATTGCTGCTGTTCCAGAAGAGGATTGTTATTCCTCGAGGGCCTTTGACCGAAGAGGTTATGGCAGAGGCTCATAAGGGCCGGTTCACTATCCACCCTGGTGCTACAAAAATGTACCAGGACTTAAAAAGGAATTTCTGGTGGCCGGGCATGAAGAAGGACATAGCGGTCTACGTGTCCAAATGTTTTATTTGCCAGAAAGTGAAGATTGAGCACCAGAAACCGTCTGGTAAACTTCAACCTCTGGAGATTCCACAGTGGAAGTGGGAGAGTATTTCCATGGACTTCGTGGTGGGATTGCCTAAAACTCAGGCTGGTTGTGACTCTATTTGGGTCATAGTGGACAGATTGACCAAGTCTGCCCATTTTCTTCCAGTGAAGGTGAGCTTCACTACAGAGCAGTTGGCCAAACTATATGTCCGTGAGATTGTGAGGCTTCACGGGGTGCCCGAGAGTATCATCAGTGATAGGGACCCGAAGTTCACATCTCGGTTCTGGGAGGCGCTGCAGGAGGCTTTTGGTACGCAGTTGCGATTGAGTACCGCCTATCACCCTCAGACTGACGGACAGACTAAGCGGACCATCCAGACATTGGAGGACATGTTGAGAGCTTGCACGTTGGAGCAGGGTTCTGCATGGGATAGGTACCTTCCGTTGGTTGAATTTTCGTACAACAACAGTTTTCATGCTAGTCTGGGCATGGCACCCTACGAGGCGCTGTATGGTAGGAGGTGTCGGACTCCTACCTGCTGGTCTGAGGTTGGAGATAAAGAGCTATTCGGCTTGGACTTTGTCCAAGATACTACCCTACAGATCCAGATGATCGGAGAAAAGTTGAAGCAGGCGCAGAATCGCCAGAAGAGCTACTACGATGTCAAGCATCGTCCACTGGAGTTCAGTGAGGGTGAGCACGTGTTTGTGAAACTCTCACCTGTCACCGGTGTTGGACGGGCACTCGGCGTGAGGAAGTTGAGCCCGCGATTCATTGGGCCCTACCAGATCCTTGGTAGAGTAGGACCAGTTGCCTATCGACTCGCCTTACCTCCGAACATAGCCAACATCCACGACGTGTTTCACGTGTCTCAGCTTCGAAAGTACATAGCAGATCCTTCGCACGTGGTGCAGCCGGATGATGTGGAGGTTCGAGAGAACCTAAAGACTCCCGTCGGACCACTCAAGATTCTCGATCGTGGCGAGAAGCAGTTGAGGAGCAAGATCATTCCGATGGTCAAAGTGCAATGGTCAGGAAGAACTCCTGAGGAGTGTACGTGGGAGCGAGAGGACGAGCTTCTCCGACAGTATCCCGACTTTCGAGACAGGTATGTTTCTGATTTTGAGGACAAAATCCTTAAAAAGGTGGGGTGAATGTAAGAACCCGCACCGCTAATTAAGGTAATTAGTAAGTTAATTATGATAATTAGGAAATAATTTCATAATTGACCCTAATAATTATTAATGGGCTTAGATAATTATATTGAGTGAGTAAAAATGCTGAAAGTCGCTTTTCGGAAGAAAAGCGCAGATACCGGTTCTGCTACTCGGTATAAATGCGTACCGGAAAAGTATCCCGGAAAATTATAACGAATGCATGATAATTACTAGAATATTATGTAGGACTTGTAAAACAAGTTTCAAGTCAAAATAACGTAATCTGATGCCAGAACTGATACTGGCTATGGAAAAGCGCGTACCGGATAGGTGCTCCGAAAAATAAAATAAAAATATGACAAATCTTAGAAAAATGCGTAGGTCTAGATTCTAAAGTTTGAGATTAAGATCTTTTAATTTGCTATTAAGGCTAATACTGTGCGATTAGTGGCTTTGCCTATATATAGACCCATTAAGGGCACAAAACCCTAGGCCATACAATTCCTACGTGACTTGTGGCTGCTGCTGCCACCCTTCTTCTTCTTCTTCTTCTTCTTCTTCTTCTTCCTTCTTCATTCTTTAGCCAAGTTATCACCTTTCATGCTTGTTTAAACACTTGTGAAGGTGAGAGTTAACCTTGGGGCTGCATTGTGGCCATCATTCTGAGTTGAGAAAGCTGTGTGTGTAGTTAGTGAGCATGAGTTTGGAGCTTTAGTAATGGCTACTTTGTGGTAGTCATTGTGAGCTTCAAAGTGCCTTCTTGTGGTGCAAGAACCCATCTTGAAGTGCCATTTTCGTGCTCCTACTTAGGCTGAGTTTGAGGAACCTTGGGAGAGCTCCAAGAGCACAACTTGCCTCTGTTTTGAACTTTGGTAAGTTACCTCACTATGATCATGAGTTTATGATGCTTAAAGTTGATGTCTTGGCCATGTTTAATGAGTAAACAAGAGGGTATAAGGTATATGAACCTAAAATGAACTAAAGATGCATGCTTTAACGTGTACATGTGTTAAAAGTTGGATCTTTGGGATGGATATTCACGAAATGCAGAAACTGCATTCTGTCGTGAGATATCCGGATATTTGTCGAACAGATATCCGGATATCAGTATCCGGATATGGTATCCGGATATTGATATCCGGATATGGGATCTGGGTATCCGGATATGACATATCCGGATATGTCCAGTGTGATATCCGGATATGGCATATCCGGATATGCCCCTTCTGATATCCGGATATCCTGGGTTCTGCGCAGACAGTAGCTGTACTGTATGAACAGTATGCTATTGGGTGTGTGTGGACCCTAGTTTAAGGAAGTTGAACTTCTGTAATAAATGGACTAAGTCAGAATCATATGATTAAGGGCTTATGGCTTTGTTGGAAGCCTTAAGACGTAAAACGTAAAGGAAAGACGTAGTCTTTAAGTGGAATGCTTGTGATGCATTAATATTGACTTGTTAATGGTCCATATCAGATTGTGATACTGCTGTTTGTGGACTTGTGAGTGGTTGGACTCTTGGCTTGGATAGCTAGCTTGTAAGGTAAGCTTTCGTGTCCTCGGTTTAGCCATTTTGATGTTCCACCATGTCCCATGGGGATGGGTTTATGCATGCTGTGTTACATGATTTGATTATTTTGGAAATGCTGTTGAGCTGTTTATATGTAATGAGCTATTATGATATGCATGTGGTGTCCACCTAGACGGCAATCCTGAGTATGTAGTACATACAAGATGGAGAAGCATGTGGGTGAGGTGCAGGTAGTATCCATGTACTCATGTAGGCATAGACGTATTCCTACATTTCTCTGGCCAGTAGATTTGAAAGCACACATGACATGATTAATTGCTGCATCGCATGATTTTAGAACTTATACTGTAATACTATTTTTAGAACTTATATTACACATGTAAGTGAGCTTGGGGTGGAGACTCCTTGAGGACCCCTTGTCTTACTGAGATTTCTTGTTAGAGATCTCACCCCACGTTTGGGGACGCTTATTTCAGGATCAGGTAATGTTGAGGGCTCAGGTGGCAGGAGGCCAGAGCTGAGTTGATATTGACGTGCTGGTTGTGGATTGCTGTTTATTTGACTGCTGATATGTTTTATGCTTTATTTATGTTAAGTTATGTTGAGACTATTTGTGGGCATTGTTGCCTTATTTGGTGAGCATGGGGTTTGTCCATGCCACATGATTGTTATCGTCTTTTTATGTTAATGTTGTAATTAAAGTATCAGGATTTTGACCCAGGCTACTTGTGTAGACCTGTGGCTTTAGATACTCACATTATATTTATGTACGAGGTATTCAGTTAGTTGTCTTGCAATTTACATACAGGCAGTATTTTTATGAAAATGATTAAGTAATCAAGTTGGTTAAGTTAATGACGTCATAATTGAATCAAAGAAAAAGTTATTCCGCATTTTAATTAAGCGTGGCTTAATACGATAGTGTGTTAACAATCCGGGTTAACTCGGGCTGTTACAGATACCAAACCACAGGAAAGAAAATCGATCTCCTATTAAATCTACCATCCTAATACTGTAACCAAGCATTTGAAATCTCATGGACTTTATTTTCTATCGATTGGCTTTTATAGGCCAGCCAATTATCATCTTGACCATGCACCACTTCATTTCTCCACCTCCAAGCATAATCTACTGTTATAGCAAACACAACGGGCCATTGAGCATTAAACTTCATGAAGACATCATTCTTCAAATTCAACTGCAGTCAGGTGACAAAATCTACATTAAAAAACAAATGAAAGAAATAGGGGTTAATTAAATCCATCCAAACCCTCTTGATTTTGATACAATCTTTAGCCATATGGATTATAGATTCATCTTCCAACTGACACAGAGGGCAGATGGGGAGAGATATATCCAATCTGGCCAGCATGCTTCTTGTTGGCAGCCTATGATGTGCAATTTTCCAAAGCAGGACACTAATTCTGTTAGGAACTTTTAACTTCCATATAGCCGACCAAATATTAATTTCTCTGTCATCATCACTATCCTGATTGAGTAACACACTATACAAGTGCTTAACAGATAAACTACTGGACCCACTAATATGCCACCTAAGACAGTCAGCCCCATTATCCAATTGAGGAGGCATTATACTTCGGATAGTTTGTCTTTTTAAAATACACAACCTTGTATTCTTTTAGTTTTTGACACTATATCTTATCGATAAGACATAGTTATAATATGAAAAATTACTTTTTTTCTCTTTCCCCAGTCACTTCAGTTAACGTGAAGAGAGAGAAAAAGTAACTTTTTATGTTATAACAATGTCTTACCAGTAATACATAGTGTTAAAAACTAAAAGGATACAATTTGTGTCCTTTGAAAAGACACACACTTAACCCTTGAGAGTAATAATCATGAAACCAAATGGTCCGTTGAACTACTGTATTTTGAGTTATTGCACACACAAAGAATAGTCAAAAACCTAATTCCCAAATGTAAGATCTTTCCATCGTTCTTATAGCTGTTGCAAACAAGGGCGATGTTCTATAACGTGAGATATTGAAAATTTAAGGAATAAAGATAATGAAAGAGGAGACGAAGGATAATGCTTAATATACATATAATTACTATATTTGTGTGTTTTCGTATCCTTAATTAGGACAATGTTTGAAGCGTTACTTATTATGTTGTGGGAGGAAAGTGTAATTCTTATGTTTGAAATGTTTATCGGAAAGGTTAGTGCATTTTTATATGTTTGCTTTGATATATAATTGATGACAATTGTTCATTTGAATTTTCAATGTTATGTGACATTATTTAGTACATAATTTAGATAACTATTCTAGAATTCATGTTAAAAAAATTTCCTGATAAATTTGTGTAATTACGGTAAATAGTTTGATAATTTTATATGTCAAATTTGTTGGCACCATCTAAATTCTTGGGCGGGCTCTGACACCTAAAGATTTCTCTCCACACTCTTTTAGATTACAATCTCAATTAACATTGGGAGGAGAGAGAGAAAAGAGAGAAAGGGTGAAAGAGCAATTGCCACCCATAGGAGAAAAAAAGGGTGAAGGAGTTGATTTAATGATGCAGAGCGAAGTAAGTACAATAGAAGAGTAAAAATAAATAAAAGGTAGGCATAATATTTTTTAAATTAACTTTAATTAAAATCTAGGAATAACATATTATGCCTACTTTTTTTTCTTGGTTACTTTTTCTAACAATATTGAAATAAGTAGGTAAAATAGGCATAATATCCTTTCCCAAATCTAATAAAGATAATTATGTTTTCTTTGGATAATAGGAGAGTTTATAATAATTTTGAGTAGGGATTAACATTTCTTTTGTAAAAGAAAAAAAAATATCTCTTTTAAACTCAAAACAATGTAATTTTAGGGGTTTGAAAAAAAATTAGGGTATTTTAGTAAAAATTTATCATACGAGGAAAGTAAAATTTTCAACGTATTTTGTTGTTGTTGTAAACTCCACAACTATGTTGTCTTGAGGTAGTTGGAAATAATTTTATCTTTCACTGCACGAAAAATATTTTCCCCCCATGAATAATATAAAGCTTATTGATTAAAATATATTTTTAGATTATAATCTCAACCGAGTTTTATAATTTCTCTCTCCTCCTATTCTCAGTTGAGATTGTGATATGGAGACAAATAGGTAGAGTACGTAAAATATATATGACTTTTAATTTTATTTAAATTGGATCAATTTACAAGCTTGAGTATGAAGACGAATTTAATTCAATTAATGTTATAGATCTTTAGTTTTTTCAATTCATTCTATTTTAAATTATTCAGGTCAATGTATTCGATTTCAACCGGGCTATCATCAAAGTTATTTAGCTAATAAACATAATTAGTGGACAAGATATTGTGCTTATTTTAATTTTATTTTATTTTTTTGGAAACAGCTTTTTTTTTCATATCTAGTTAAATTACAATCTAGAAATAATGAAGGTAAATTAAAAATATGATATAATGATATTAAAAGAAAATAGATAAAATAGACATAATAAAAGATATGCAGACAAAATATCTTATCCCTATATTTATAAGTTGCGTTCAAAAAATTGCTACCATATTAATTCAATGAAGGATCATAGGTAAAAAAATAAAAGAAGAGAATTGAGACTAATAAATTTAAATTTAAAATAAGAAATATCAAAATTAAATGAAATATAAAGAAGTGAACTGGCACGCGTAACACCTACTGGCGCCCACCACCCTGATTCAATTATTATGTTTAAGAAGAACAGTATTATTGTCGCATTGAGTAGGCTACCATTTCTGTTCAAAATGAAATTATGTATTATAGGAAGGGTTAATCATCTATCATTTAATATGATAGCTAAAAATTTTCTATACACATAATATTTTATGGGCCCGCAACAAAAAAAAAACTCCGGCACGTAAAATGAATCTCTATAACATAACACAATCACTCTTCTTACAACCTAACTCTTATAAAACCGAATACCCAATCATAGTTTTTTTTTCTCTTTTAAAGAAATATGTCAGTACATGTGTTTTATTTTTATTGGGCAGATGTAAATAGGGGTGTCAAAATGGGTTGACACGACACGACACGAATACATCGACATGAACACGACACGAATTTTTATTCGTGTCAAAATCTTCGACACTGACACGACACAAATTTTTTGCGGGTTGACACGACACGACACGAATAACACGCAAAATAAGGGTCAAAACGGTAATTAACAAACTTTTTTAAAAAAATCGATCTAAATTAAAAAAAAATTAATAAATAATAATAAAAATTTAAAAAAATAATTAAGAAAATATGGGTCGACACGAACACGAATACATCAACACGAACATGACACGAATTTTTTCTGCGAGTCAACCCGAACATGAATTTTCGTGTCATGTCGCGAGTGGACCCGCATGTCAAAACCTATATTGACACCCCTACATGTAAATATAACCTTAGTATGTTAGAAATTTCGTGGTTAATATTCTTGGAATTGCGATTGCGTTCACGTTCACGAATGAGCTTCGGACTGAGCAGCCTCTATTTCTGTTGAGATTTAACCCACTTGATATATATATGCAAGTGTGCTGTGTTTGACCATTGAACCTCAGGACCCATCCTTTCTTTCGTGTGACGATGCTTTCCTGCCTAACCATTTTGCTGTTATAAATATATTAGGGAAAAAAGATGTATCATTTTAAATGACACAATTTATATCTTTTCACTCTTATAAAGTGATAAAATTCACACATTTTAAATTTTTTTCACCCATTTTCTCTTTCATTATTTATTTATTTCACTTAAAATAACACAACTTTGTATCCTTAAAAATGATACACAGTTTCGTGATTATATTAAAGTTTTATTATGCTTGTATTCATCGCAATAGCTATACCATTAACTGGTTTTGTCCAAAATAAATTGGACATTTACAGGGTACCCAAAAAAATTGTACATTTACCTTTCGATAAGAATCTCTTATGTTACTCAAAGGTATTGTTAACGAGTGTTTTCTACGTACAGATGAAAGAGAATATAATAATTCTATTAAATATTTTAATTATTAAAAAGAAATAATATTGAATATTTTTAAGTTCTTAATATATTATATGCCCCACTTTCATTTAATATTTTCATATTTAATTCCTTTAATCAGTATTTTAAAGACGCTCATTAACAACCTCTTTTTATATATAAAATTCCAGTAGATACAGAACAGAGTCAAGTTTGATTTACAATGAATTTTATGAAATTGTTTTAGGTATATTAAGTACTATTCGCTCGTTTGGTGGACATGATAGGATAAGGGTAGGATATGATATGAGACTGATAAGGATGAGATATGATATGAGGTTGATAAACTATATCGTGTCCTGTGTTTGATGAGAACTTGATTAACAATATGATAAGATTATGTAGAAGGAGAAAGGAGAAAGAAAAAACAAAATATGATGCAATAAATACAAATATATTAAGTAGCGTGGGGATATATTGGGTAGCGTGGGGATATATTGAGTATCTAATATTAGTATCCTATCCTAAATCCTAACCCAGCTCCCCTCATAGGATAAGAAATCATGTATTGGATAGGATATAATGAGACAATAGGATATGCTAATCATATCCTATTGACCCACCAAACAAGAGATAAATGTAGGATATGATAAGTTATCATATCTTATCTTCTTTATAAGGTGCTCCAAACAGGCCAAGAGTATTACTCTTAAAATTCGTTAAGATTGATACAGTTTTATATTATTTTTAATGATATATTTTGTCATTATTTATTCAATTTAAATCAATTTAAAATTTACTAAAAAAATACCCAATATATAATTAATTGCATTATATTTTTGACATTATCTTCATTAAGGATGTCTCGTCAGGAAGATGGATAGCCGCCCCCAACTTTTAATTATGTGACAGCTGATCAGCCACTTGTTTCCTTTGTATTCAAATGTGATAGGTAGGTTTGGTTATTAATTATACTACTAGTCTCTATATAAACCCCAAATGTATAGCATTCTTCTATTCTCATCGCACTTCTTCCCACTCATAAATCAATTTTTTTTGGCTCTCAAAATGGTTTACTTATCCAACCTCACATTATGTTCCATACTGATCAGTGTGTGTTTGGTCACAACAACAACGAGAGCAGCAAATTTTGAGATAGTGAACAATTGTCCTTACACAGTATGGGCAGCTGCCAGCCCCGGCGGTGGTGTCCGCCTCGAAAGAGGACAGACATGGAACCTGTGGGTGGCACCTGGCACCGCCATGGCTCGCATATGGGGCCGTACGGGCTGCAACTTCGATGGCAGCGGTCACGGTCGTTGCCAAACCGGTGACTGCACCGGCGGACTTCAATGCACGGGTTGGGGTGTCCCTCCAAACACCTTGGCTGAGTTTGCATTGAACCAATATGCAAATCAGGATTTCTATGACATCTCTCTCGTTGATGGTTTCAACATTCCAATGGACTTCTATCCCCTCAATGGTGGCTGTCACAAAATAAGCTGCACTGCTGATATTAATGGACAGTGTCCTAACGAATTGAGGGCACAGGGTGGGTGTAACAATCCATGCACGGTGTTTAAGACCAATGAATATTGCTGCACCAATGGTCAAGGAAGTTGTGGAGCCACTAACTATTCGAGGTTCTTCAAAGACAGATGCCATGATGCATACAGCTACCCTCAGGATGACCCCACAAGTACCTTCACATGCCCCGCTGGCTCGAACTATAGAGTTGTTTTCTGTCCACTTGGTTATCCTCATATCCCTCTTCAGATGCCAGGAAGTAGGACCAATGTGTATTGAAATTAACAAAAGTACGAGAAGATATGAAGTTTTTCGCCAAAACTTCATTTATATATGATAATCAATAAGCTCGGAGCTTGTTTAGTTTTTTGACTGTGTGTAATGAATATAACATATATGGACGAAATGAAGGTGTACCTTCTATTAATGTACTTTCTTTGTTATGTTATGACCGAAGATCCCTAACTTTGTTAAAAATTAAGACTACCACCTTATCTTTTGATAACTTTTCCCCTAACTATAAGTAGAGTGAGATATTCTCATTATCAAAAATTTGTACTGCCAATTTATTGTTTATCTAATCATCATTAAATTAACATTTTCTCTCTTTTCAAAAACCTTTTAATATTCTCTCTCTTTGATCCAATGATAATGTGATGGATAGTAAATTAGTAATAAGAATTTTTGGTAGTTAGAATATCCTCACTCCTATTTATAAGCTTCACAAGTCACGGTTGACAGTGAAGTCCACTTCACCAATTGGTACTGTATAAATTAATAATCGAGTACAAAATAGGCCCTCTCTTTTTCTTCTTTCTCGTTTGATGATGACATCCTCCCATTTCCACTTCTATTGATTGGATCATGACAAAGTATTTGCTATGGGCAATCAGATCATTTCATTGTCCACTTGTACGAAATGAGTACTATGGCAGCATTTATATTAAGGTTTTATATTGTATGAGATAATTTTGTTTAGTGTACATATAAAAAAATGGATAAAGTCCACTAAAAAGAAGAGAAATAAATAAATAAATGTATCCTATTTATTTTTATACGTGTGCATGAAATAATTTTAATTTTTTTATTTAATGCGATATAAAAAACTATATTTATTTATATTATTCCATCATGGAAACTAAACTAATGTATTGGAGGGGATCAACCATAATTGTACTAGACAACTTTCAAACAACTAGATAAATTATTAAGAAACTTTATCCAAAGTTTAGGGGACCACTCTAAGGCAATATAACAAAGGATCCGGCCATGCTTTGTACCCACCCTTTTTATTTCTTTTCCACGGTACTATTTTTTTTCCTTGAAAAATGCTTTTTACACACATGATCTTATATGTTAAGTATACAATTGAATCAAAATATAAGTGTTTATAAGATAACATGAAATCAGTTGTAATTAAATGGTAAAAATTCTGATCTTGCCTTTGTTTTTCCTTGGTGCTGTTACTGCCATGTCTATGGTTAATTTAATTATAATGGTCAATACGACGACGAATCTTTTATGGTTGAGGTTAGGTACATCATTATTTTTAGGCACGTATTTTTCAATGATCGATATGTATTGATCATATAAAGGTTATTTTGAGAGATTTTGAAACTTTGAATTCAATGAACATGGTTACATGAGAATTTGAGTACTTTTTTGGCGTGGAGGGAGACTATATATCAACAGAGTTTACATTTAATTTATTGTCGACATAACATCTTACTATTAATAAACAAGAAAGTATTACAGTTATTATTTTTTTTTGGAGATACATCAGAAAATAAAAGACAAAACAAAAAACAAACTAGACAAACCTGGGGTAGGCTACCCCCTCTGATCAGTATTACAGTTATGATTCCCATTTTAATAACAATCTCTTACCATTTCAAATATATGGCACCATATATTTAATTATTGGGTTAACATTTTCTCATTTTACATGAAAAAAGATTCTCATGTTACACACACAATTAAAATGTGGGTCCCATTTTTATTCTTTTGTCTTTTCACTTTTTTGTGGACCCCACTTATGCATTGAGTGTGTAGCTTGAGAAAATTTTCTCATGAGAAAATTAATCCCATTAAATGATAGAGTAAAAAAAATTTCTGTCATTCAATCAAAAGTCGGCAATTTCCAAATTCACGTCCAAAATTAGTCTAAAGTACAAATAAAATATGAATGGGCCAGAATATAAATGCCGAGAAACATGATCCGAATGGCCCATGTGTGTATCGTAAGAGGAAATGAAACCAGTTCCATTACCAACACGCCTCCATGCCTCCTTCTAATTAGTATCACGATTGATGCATCAATGAAAATTCCAAAAATGTGGTCACGAGCATTATTCTGCTTTTTAGGGTTATTCAGGATAAATTTTTAAGTATTTCCTTAGCAGCAATTTTAAGTATACGTAATATCTAAATATATTATAAAATTATTTACAAATAAATAATTGATAATTTACTCTACAAAACTTATAGGGCCAGTTTGATTAACATACTAATGGACATGTGATAGAATAAACTATTATTTGATGACCTAACATAATATGATAAGTCAATCTTATTGATTCATTTTATCTTACCCACGAAATGGTAGCTTATCCTTGTTGGGTATAGCTCATACTTCGCAGTTTGATGACGACCCTTGTTGGCAGGGTTAGCAAGAAGTCAAATGAGTATTTTCTTTTTTTCGATTTGTGTTTTGTATGTGTGTCGATTTCCAACATTTGATATCAAAGCTTTGGTTCTACGACCTGGGTTCCTGTGACGACATGTTGGGATTTCAGAATTTGGGATTTTTTTCTTGGCGTAGAGAAAACTGCGAAATTGATCTGAAAAGGATGTCGATTGGAAAATCAAGGATCTAGGTTGAAAAGTTCAGAGGAAAGGGGTTCGAGTTATGGAAACTGAAGTGGAGGCTTTGCTCGTTGACCGGAGGTGTGGTACATGATCGAAGATGAGAAGCCATCGGTACCTATCGGTGACGGAACGTCCGAAGAAGGTAAGTCGAAGTAGTGGATCAGATACGATCGAAAGGTGCAAAGCTTGATCTGGTTATACCTGACAGATAACATTATGGTGAATGTAACTTCTGAGAAAACCGCGAAGGATCTTTGAAAGAAGCTGGGAGGTCTCTATCAAAGTAAGTCACTCGTGAACAAGTTATTCCTGCGAAAGAGACTGTATAATTTGTGGATAAACGAAGGTGATTCTTTCTCTGCTCTTTTAATTGAATTTAATACTATTTGTGCTCAACTTACATCTGTAGATGTGAACCTTGATGAGGAGGACAAAGCTTGCACCTTATTGTGTTCACTGCCTAACTCTTGGAAGCATATCATTGTTTTAGTCAGTACTGGTGTTAACAAACTATCGTTCAAGACAGTTGTTATTGCCTTATTGTCTGAGGAAATTAAAATGGTAGGTTCTTAAGGTACAAGTAGTAAGGCTCTATTTGTTAGAGGGAGGAGTGGTGACAGAAAAAAGTATAGTCACAGAGGTAAATTGAGGGGACGATCAAAGTTCCGTGATAAATCTGAAATGAGGTGCTGGAGGTGCAAACAGGTTGGACACTTGAGAAGGAATTGCAGGAGCAAAAGCATAGGTCCTGAGAAGCGGGAAGATCCACCACTTTCTAGTTCTAGTACAAAGAAGGATAATGGAGATAGCGGAGGGGATCAATACATGATGTTTGACAGTCACAGCGACTGCAATGAATGGATTATTGATGCTGGAGCATCCTTCCATATAAGATCTCATAAAGAGTGATTTTGCATTTATGAACCATATTCTAGCGGTACGGTTATAATGAGAGATGACACAACTCATGCTATTGTGGGGAGTGGAAAGGTAAAGCCGAAAATGAATAACTAAACAATCAAGAATCTATCAAACATAATGCATATTCTGGGTCTTACCAAAAATCTAATCTCTATTGGAAGTATAGGATATGCGAGTATTAAATTCAGCAGTGACAAGTATTCATGCAAGTTGACTCGGGGAGTTATGGTTATTGCAAAAGGAGAACATCATGGTAAACTATGGAAACTGTTGGGTAACACTGTGTTCATTGGTGAAAGCTACATATATAAATTGGCGGAGGAAGACACTGCAATACAGTGGCATAGGAGCTTGGGGCATATTGGTGGAAAAGGTCTGGAGATTTTGACATGGAAAAAAGATGGTTGATGGAATTCTAAGCTGCTCTATGGGTTTTGGATTTTGCGAACATTGCCTACACAAAAAGAAAAACCGGGTGTTTTTTGACTCCATAGAAGAAAAGCTAAGGGGATCCCAGACCTGATACACAGTGATGTATTTGGCCCCACCCCTATAGCTTCACATAGAAAATCAAGATATTATGTTTCTTTTACTGATAATTTTTTAAGATATGTGTGGTGGAAAATTCCATGATATCAAGGCCTTAGTGGAAAATTAGTTTGACAAAAAAAAATGCAAGGGGCCGAGAACTAACAATAGAGGAGAGTTCTATTCAGAAAAATTTGATCAGTTCTGTGCGAGTAGTGGGATTGTAAGGCTGAAGACCATGCCTCACTCACCTAAATAGAAGGGGGTGACAGAGAGATTTAATTGGTCTCTCATGGATAAAGCACAAAGTATTTTAAAATTTTATTTTTTGAAGATATAATTGTTTATTTTGTGAATTTTTTTAAAGTTATTTTATGTATTTTAGCGTATTTTATTTAAAATTTAGAATTTTAGAATTTTTTTGAATAATTTAAAATAAAAAAATTATAAATAAGTCAAAAAAATAAAAAATGTATATAATTATGTTATAAAAAAATTTCTGTAGTTAAAATACAAATACTTTTCCCATTACGTTATCTTACCTTAAATACTTTTTCCATTAATTAAATATACGCGGTCACATACTTCAAGTGGGAAAAATATCATTCTATGGTTCTTTGGCAAAAGAATTGTCCAGTTAAAGTTGATTGGATAATTTTTTCTAAACTAATGCAGTCAAACATGTCATTAATATTTACGGGACTAGTCTCATCAATGATACTGACGAGACTTTAGCGCCAAGTAGACAATGTCATTACCGTAAAACTTTGGAATATCATAACTTTTGACTCAGGTATCCAATTTAGATAAAAAAAAAATTTGATTTCACAAAACTTGTTGAGATCTACGCAATGACATATCATTTGACATATTTTATCTCCCACAAACATAGTTCGGATTTGCAACAATGGTACCACAATCACATGAGTGTTTAAATCCAGACGATAGCACATGCGACAGCTCATGGTGTTGCTTCGGAAAGAACTCAGGATCTTCTGGATTTAAATGATCTTGTAAGTGAGGAACTATTGTTGCAAATTCAAACTATGTTTGTGGGAGATAAAATATGTCAAATGAGGTGTCATTGCGTAGATCTCGAAAAGTTATGTGAAATCAAAAAAGAAAAATACTGGATTTGCATATCCAAGTCAAAAGTTGTGGACTTTCAAAATTTTACGATAACAGGATTGCCTACGTGGCGCTGACATAACATGTGTCCCATCAGTATCATTGACGACACTAATCCCATCAATACTAATGACATATTTAACTACACTAGTTTGAAAAAACTTTTTCAATCAACTTTAAATGGATAATTTTTTTTGCTCAAAAGTCCTAGAATTGTGCTTTAGCCTACTTCAAATGGTAAAAGATCGTTAGTACTCTATTAGTGTTACCCAAAAAAAATAAAAAGATCGTTATTAGTAAAATGGGATGGGACTAGCTCCTGTAATAACTGACAGTATAAGATGTTATGCCTACAATAAAATTAAACGAAAAAGATGTGTCATTTTAAATGATATACTTTATATGCTTTCATTCTTATAAAAAGGTGGGATTCATATATTTAAAACTTTTTTCTCCCATTTTTTCTCCCATAATTTATCTCTTTTTCTTACTTAAAATGACATGATTTTATGTTCTTCAAAATGATACACAGTTTCCAGTAAACTCTGTCAATATATAGTATCCTTCCCCCCCATAAAAGCACTCATTTTCGTATTCATTGAATTCAAAGTTTCAAACCTATAAAGATAGCTATAGCATAATAAGTACGGGACACTAGTCTTCTTGAACCTTAATGATGAATCCATATCAATAAAGAAATGTTTGCGCGAAAATAATGGTATACCTAACCTCAGCCAAAAAGATCTTCGTTTACCTTGACCATTGTAGTTAAATTAACCATAGTCTGTTTACCCAAAATAAAAAATAAAAAATTAACCATAGTCTTAGACATGGCCGTAACGGCATCAAGGAAAAGCAAAGGCAAGATCAGAATTTTTACCATTGAATTACAACTGGTTCCATGTTATCTATCATAATATTTCATGTAAAAAGCATTTTTCAAGAGAAAAAAAGTAGTACTGCGTGGGGGAAATTAAAAAAGGTAATAATGAAAGGATTGATACAATGCATGGATCCTTTGTTATATCCAAGGAATAAACTCTAAAAAGCAGCTGGTGCTACATCTTGCCTTAGAGTGGTCCCCTAGACTTTTGTTAAAGTCTACTTAAGAATTTCTCGAATTATTTGAAAGTTGTTAATTTTATGACGATTATTATATGGTTGATACTTTCTCTAATAAATTAGTCTAGTTTCTATGACGGGATAATAAACTACTACAACAAACACTATAATACTCATACAGTACAAGTGGACATTACAATTAAATGATCTAATTGCCCAAAACAAATTACTTGTCGGGATCGAATGAATAGAAGTTAAAATTGGTAGAGATTACTGGATGTCATCATCAAACGATAAAAAGCCCTAATATATAGTCAATTATTAATTTATACAGTAACAAGGGACTTCAGTCAACAGTGACTGCCTCGGTAAAGTTTATATAAAGAATCAATTCAACCCAAAAATTTAAACTGTTGGATGAGATATTAATGATTTTTTATATATCTCAACACGCATACGCTCCCTCACAAGAGAGCCCATTGGGTTTGAAGGGTGGATAATACATATAGACCCACCTACTTGTGAGAACAAAGAAATTCCATTTGAAAGAAAGTGGTGGCCGCGAGGATTGAACCTAGGACACAAGACTCTGATACCATGTAAAGAATCAATTCAACCCAAAAGCTTAAGCTGTTGGATGAGACTACATTAATGATTTTTTATATATCTCAATAGCTTACATTTCCATATCCAAAATCAATGCTCACCATATAACTATTAGGAAAAGAGGTAGGATATTCATACTACCAGATTTTTCTACTACCACTCTAATCACGATTGGATTTATAAGTTTTTTTTTTTTTTTCTCTTTCTTCATTCAACTTTTTCTCTAATCGAATGGTGATTAGAGTGGTAGTGAAGTGGTAGTAGAAATATTTGGTAGTATGAATATTGTGAAAAAGTTATCAAAAGATAAGGGAAGTTATAAAGTAGTCTTAATTTTTGACAAAGTTAGGGATCTTCGGTCATAACATAACAAAGTAAGTACATTAATAGAAGGTACGCCTTCATTTCGTCCATATATATTATTTTTCATTACACACAGTCAAAAAACTAAACAAGCTCCGAGCTTATTGATTATCATATATAAATGAAGTTTTCGCGAAAAACTTCATCTTCTCGTACTTTTTGTTTCAATACACATTGGTCGTGCTTCCTGGCATCTGAAGAGGGATATGAGGATAACCAAGTGGACAGAAAACAACTCTATAGTTAGAGCCAGCGGGGCATGTGAAAGTACTTGTTGGGTCATCCTGAGGGTAGCTATATACATCATGGCATCTGTCTTTGAAGAACCTCGAATAGTTAGTGGCTCCACAACTTCCTTGACCATTGGTGCAGCAATATTCATTGGTCTTAAACACCGTGCAGGGATTGTTACACCCACCCTGCGCCCTCAATTCGTTAGGACACTGTCCATTAATATCAGCCGTGCAGCTTATTTTGTGACAGCCACCATTGAGGGGATAGAAGTCCATTGGAATGTTGAAACCATCAACGAGAGAGATGTCATAGAAATCCTGATTTGCGTATTGATTCAATGCAAACTCAGCCAAGGTGTTTGGAGGGACACCCCAACCCGTGCATTGAAGTCCGCCGGTGCAGTCACCGGTTTGGCAACGACCGTGACCGCTGCCATCGAAGTTGCAGCCTGTACGGCCCCATATGCGAGCCATGGCGGTGCCAGGTGCCACCCACAGGTTCCATGTCTGTCCTCTTTCGAGGCGGACACCACCGCCGGGGCTGGCAGCTGCCCATACTGTGTAAGGACAATTGTTCACTATCTCAAAATTTGCTGCTCGCGTTGTTGTTGTGACCAAACACGCACTGATCAGCATGATCAGTATGGAGCATAGTGTGAGGTTGGATAAGTAAACCATTTTGAGAGCCAAAAAAAATTGATTTATGAGTGGGAAGTGTGATGAGAATTGAAGAATGCTATTTGGGGTTTATATAGAGACTAGTATACTTAATTAATAACCAAACCTATCTATCACATTATTTTGAATACTACAAAACAAAACAAGTGGCTCAGCTGTCATATATAATTAAAGGGATTAATAAGAATAATGTTGCAGGTAAATGGGGATGTCATGCAATCACATATAAGACAAAATAAAGTTAATGAAAACAGTACTTTTTCAACTTTTTTTATTATTATTTATTTAGTAAAAAAAAAAACTAAACCTTTAATTTGATTTAAGCCCATAATTAAAAGTGACAAAATATATGACATCCTTGATGAAATAATGTCATATAATGCATGCAATTAATTATATATTGGATATTTATTTAGTAAATCTAAATTTGATGCACATTACGTTTTATATATATATATATATATATATATATATATATATATATATATATATATATAGGGATCTCTTTTTGAGTAAGACTTTTAAGTCTTACTCTCCATCTCAGCGTTGATGAATGGAAATCAACGGTTGTCATTTGTAATGTAATTAATAATTAATTAATTAATTAATATAACTTCCTAAATTATAACCGTTGGATGGATAGGAAATCAACGGCTAGATGAGGAGTAAGACTATAATCTTACTCTAAAGTCAATATCTCTTCCCTATATTATATATATATATATATATATATATATATATATATATATATATATATATATATATATGATGAAGGATCCATTTACAAACATTTATTACAAATTACATTAATATGACCAGTCATACACTTTTCACAGGACACGATATTAGTTTAGTTTGTAAAGTTTATAAACAAAAAATTTATAAATATAACATTCCCCTATATATATATAAGTTGTGGAAAATTACACTAAGCCCAATGGTCTTACTTAAAAAAATTTATTTTTATTTTTTTATTATCAAAGAAAAAAGTTGTGGAAAACTCATTTCGATAGATATATTATGGGTTAAGTTTTTCTCCTATTTGCAGACTCAAAAAATATGAGAGAAAAGAGATAGATGTAAAATAAAATAAAATCTTATGAAACCCATTTGAAAGATATAAGTGCCGGAAGTAGGGGTGTCAAAATGGGTTGACACGATACGAATTTGACACGACACGAATGCATCAACACTAACACGACACAAATTTTTATTCGTGTCAAAATCTTCAACACTGACACGACACGACACGAATTTTTTGCGGATTGACACGACACGACACAAATAACAAACAAAATAGGGGTCAAAACGGTAATTACAAATTTTATTTTTAAAAAATCGATCGAAATTAAAAAATTAAAAAATAATAATTAAAAAAAACGGATCAACACGAACACGAATACATCAACACGAATATGACACGAATTTTTTTGCGAGTCAACCCGAACACGAATTTCGTGTTGTGTCGTGGGTCGACCCGCGTGTCAAAACCTATATTGACACCCTAGCCGGAAGGGAGAATAATTCTCCAAAATATGAGAGAGAAAATAGATGGAGGTGAGAGAAAAAAATTGTAAAGAACCATTTCGACCCAAAACGTTAAGATGTTGGGTGAAGATCTTTTTAATTATTTATAATATTCTCTAAAAAAAATCTTATGACACTTATTTAAAAAATGTAAGTGAATGAAGGAAGAATAATTCTCCCGCAAGAGGAAAAGCTATTCTCTCATATATTATCTGGTTAAATGGAAATTAGAGTAAAAACATTCAAAATAACTAATTCGAAAAGATATTTTTGAGAAATATATATTGTTTAGGTGAAGTTGATTTCTAATATTGGTGGTTTTCAGTTTTCAATCATTCTACTAGATGCGTTGACTGAAGGAAGCATCCCAATCTCGCGCACTGCGCACAATGTTGTCAAGGATGGGCACTGTTGTAGACAGATTAAAATAGGCTTCACTTTTTAAATTGTTGATTACTAAAAGGGCTTTATTAGTCTTTTTTTTATAAGAATAGGTGGAAATTCATAGAGCATCCCAGGAGGAAGGGGGAAACAATAGGTGGAAATCTGATCCAGGTCCAAATCTGGAGAAGAATGTGGCACCCATCCATATCAGATCTACCGGCATCTATACACTCGCACAAATTCCTGAACAAGTGCACCAGAACCGCAAATCCCCAACTATATCGGTCAATATCATCAAACCCTCCTCCAAGCAATGGAACTAAGCGACAACCCATGTTGCTACCTCCTGATTTGTCACATAGAAGCCAACACTCTAACATACGCGCAATATGTGCCCTCGTGAAGAAAATCTCATGGTCGTAATTCACAGCTATGTCACCCCAACGGGAATACATCCGATCTAAGTACGAGATCCGTAAGTCGTTGGCGCCATGAAACTCACTTGCTAGAGGCCTAGCACCAAAAACCGCCTCACAAACGACAGGCCAATCATCATATGTAGATCCGGTAATGACATGCTCGTCAATAGGAAAAATAATTCCATGGTCCGCCTCTCTCTCCTCCTTCTTCCTCTCTCTCTCCTCTCTCCTCCCTTCTCTCTCTTTGGGGGTGCATTGGTCCCGGTCCACTAAATATATGCTCCGTCAATAGGCAATCCCAGTATACCGGCCACATCCTGCAAGGTGATTCTCATCTCACCCTGGGTCATATGAAAAGTATGTGTCTCTGGTCTCCACCTCTCAACCAGAGCACTAATCAAGGCGGTATAAATCTGAAATACATAATACAATTATCACACGACTTGTCATTAAATTGAATAACAATATAATATATTACATCTTAAAATGCATACTTGAGTATGTCGCATGCGGACAACATGTATAAATCCTGCCTGGTTCAGGCAAGGCTCAATGGATCCATGTTATAAAAAGAAATATGAGGTTTTTCTAAAGTCAAAATGGGAAGCTGATTGGGAGCATGGGTTGCCTCGATGCTACATTAGTTATAATCGTTATAGCAGTTGGTTTATCCTTGCATGATTTTCAAGTGGCATATTGAAGAGCTGTTTCAGTAGGCAATACCTCAGGTTCATGGCCAGCAAGTCGCTTTGACAACAGCCTAGGTATTCTCAGCTCTTGTTCTTTGTTTTCTTCGAATTTACATGTGCGTTTTTATCACTGTTTTCACAGGTTAGCTATTAGGAACAGGTGCGTTGTTCTTCTTCTTAAAGGGTTTTGTTTGAAACTTGAACTAACCTAGAGAAGGAAAATACGCATCTCGCCCAGCACAGGCTTGATAGTGCAATTGTTCCTTCAAGATCCAGAATATGAGGTTTACAATCGTGCATAGAGTTTGATGGGGCATCAAACCATAAACATTTTAACAAGGTTTGTTTACCTAGATGTTCTCAGCAGAGAATACAACACATCAAGCCCGATCTCAAGTTATTCTCAACTGTCACCAGGAAAAAAAAAAAAACAGAAAAAAAGAAGGATACATCATGACATTGATTTTGCTGTCTAAACAAGTACAGTCAGCCATTAACACTAAAATAACTAGTTATCCTGGGGCTAGCCAGCTTTGCGAGTTCACCTTCTCTGAAAATTATTATTGCACTGAGAGTAGTGTTTTTGAGGATCAACTCCAGAGAAACCATGCAGGCTCGGTTTTTCCAGGGGGAGGAATGAAGAGCTCGTTGATGACTGCTGCCCTGTCTTGGACTTCTCTCCTATATCATTAGGAAATGAGATATCACTTTGAGAAATGCTGGAAGATCCAAATTCAGGCAACATTGAGCCACCATCTCTCTGGGCATGGCAGCTACCATGTTCCTGGAAACATCCTTGAATTGCTATATCTTCCTGTACTGGTATTGTTCCTGTAAGAGTCTTGAATGCAAAATCTAGGCATGGGTCTGACCAAGAATCCATAAATGAAACACAAAACTCTCGTCCAGAATTATCATGGTTTGCAGTTTCAGTTTCGGGTTGTGTTTGTTCCGCAACAGATACACCCTCAAGAACCTGTTCATTTTCAAATAATGGCCCTTCAAATAGTGTGTTTATATCAAATTGTGTTACGTTCCCAGCTTCAATATGTAGGGATCCGCTTCCATCCAAATTCCTTGTTGCATTGCCTTCATTGCTGTAAGACTCTGTAGTTGCAAATTTAGGATCATTTTCATAGGATGTGAAGCTGGTCCTCAACTCAGGCTGTTCCAGGAGTGGTTCCGAAGGCAGGCAAACCGTATTAAGCTCCTCCTTGATACTCTTCTCAAGCAATTCCTTAGTTGGTGGGTCATTAACATCAGGAGTTGTAACAGGCAAAATGTCAGCAGCAGCATCACCAACTGGCAAAGCACCAGTAAGAGTCTTAATTGCAAATTCTAGGCATGGATCTGACCAAGAATCCCCAATTTGTAAGGGTAACTGTGGCTCTGATCTGTCATCATCAATATTTTCAGCTTCAAGCCTCTGCAATTGTTCATTGGGAATAGTTTGGGCATCAAATGACTTCTCACTCTTGTTTGATGATTCACTACATAATGCTGTTTTCAACGGGTCAGATGCATGAACAATAATCTTGGATTCTTCCCCAGCATGAAGTTGCTCAGATGCTACATTTGTTGAAATCGTTGTAGCAGTTGATTTATCTTTGCATGATTTTCTCGTGGCATATTCAAGAGCTGTTTCAGGAGGCAGTACCTCAGGTTCATGGCCAGCAAGTCGCTTTGACAACCGCCTAGGCATTTTCAGCTCTTTCTTGTTCTTGGATTTCTTTGAATTTACATGTGCGCTTTTGTCACTGCTGCTTCCTGTAACATTCTCAAACAACTTAGTTTTGGAAAATATATCATTTTCAGGAACTCCAGTGAGTCCATTACCAACTGAATCCTCAACTGGTAATGCACCCGTGAGGCTCTGAATTGTATATTCCAAGCATGGGTCAGACCAAGAATAGTGGAATGCTAAGGATTGCTGAGGTTCTGATTTCTCATCATTCACTTCCTCAACGTCAAGTCTCTTCAGTTGATCATTGGTTATGGGCGGGATTTTAGGTTTTCTGCTTTTATTTGATGACTCTCCATTTATTGATGCATGATCTGTAAGCTCCATAGCTGGTCGACCCTCACTTTGGTGCAAGATTGCATTGACCTCACCTTTAGACTTTTTGCTTTTATATTCGGGAGCACTTTCATTGGAGATGGAGTTATTCATCAGCTCGGGTTCAGATCCGGCAAGTCGTTTTGAAGCCCGACGATACTCTTTCTTGTCGCTGGTTTTGTTCGAATGAATTTCTTGCAAACCACTTTTTCCAGTCTCACCCACATGCAATTTGTTTTCCTTCAAAGCACGAGCTTCAGAAGCCAAACCATGACAACTATGAGGATTATCAGCTTTGTGTGGCTGAAATGATTTATTAGCCAAATCAGCATCTAAAACATTTCTTTTTCTCAAGTTTCTTTTTGGAACTTGAAGAGTCTGTTCATTAGTCATGTTGTTGGTCAACTGGTCAGGTACTGCACCAGCAAGTCTCCGCGTAAAACGGGGAGCCGGACTAAGCTCGTTGTTTTTGGATGAACTACGGTTATTGTGATTCGTTTTACTCTCCATCACATTCACAACAAGATTCTTCTCTTGCACATCATCTGCAGGATTTAAGTGAAATCCATCTTCAGCAGGGAACATTTTTTTCTGATTCTTTAAAGGATTCAAATTTAACACGTAACAATGCTGAGCTACCTGGATCAGATGTTTTCTTCATTTTTGGAGGGTATGCAGCTGCATTCTCTAGCGATTGTATCTTGACAACAGATTTACCTGTAGGAACAGAAGAAACCATCCCTCCAGAACACGCCATCACATCTTGTCCCTTTTTCAAGCTGTTAGCATCTGGCAATTCTAAGGTGCTTTCATCAGATGTTTCTTTGCCTGCATTAACAAGTTTCAAATAGAAAAAAATGGGTTTTAGATGTAAATGGCATATTCCTTAAACCTGTGATTTGGATAAACTTGTAGAACAATTGACCTGCCAATTCTAAATATAATCATTTAAGATTTCTTACCTACAAAAAGTTGTCGTTTGGTTGCAGACAGCTTTAGTTTCTGTTTTTTGCTGGCAGATGTTGGCTAGATTGAACAAAAACAAAACAAGATTTATAAGTATACTCACCCTGATTTCACACAAACAAAATAAATATATTTCTGATTTGTTAGGAGACCCATATTATAAAGCAAGCTTGGCTTATAGACAATTCATTCCAAAAGGAGCCTTTATAACAGGATATTATGCAGGAAGACAAAGCTTAATAAAGAACAGTTATTACCAGCTAATACAAAGTGGGAGACAGTTTTCATGGAAAGGAAGTCCCTCAAAATGCTTGAATTTGATGTTATCAAATTACCAAATTCAATTTTGCTTTGAAACATAATTAAGAAACCATATACACTTTTTAGCAGATGAACAGAATAACCCACTGAAAGATAGAACATTATAGTGAATATCGGAACTGGAATTGCAATAGGAGCATGCATAATACATGTTATAGTGGAAATATAGAAACTGAAATTTCAGTAAGCCTTTAATTATTAGAATTTGGAAGATAACTCAAATTTACTTATTTTTGCAGGGCCATAGATTATTTTCAAAATAAATTTAAGTCCAATTTGATTGATAAGATTTTCTTTCTTCTTTTAATCTTTTACAGGTTCAAAATTAGAGCCTATAGGAAATGGGCGTACTAAATAAAAGCTACAATTATAAGATAGTACTCATATTGAGAAAACAATCCTTACAGTTGATTTGGCTTCATCTTGGATTTGTCTTTTACTTGGTTTAATAGCACACGTACTTATATCTCCAGACTCAAGATAGCGCAGTGCATCTTTCTTGGAACGGAATACATATCCACTCACTGGATCTGTATAAAGCTGTTGGAAGCATAACCCAATCATAATTTATGTAAGCATTAAACATTTGGGAAACTGCAAATGCAGTATATTACTATATAATATATTGCACTATAACGTAATAAACCACACTGATTATGATTTGTAATCCACCTCCCCAAAGGGAAAAAATAAAAACACTAGATTTTATGGAAAAAAGAGAAAGTAATATTACATAAATACCCATATTTTTATTTCAGATACATAAAAGAGTTCCTCTTTTGAGTGGAGAGGGGCAACAAAGCACGAATCAAATGAAATTTCATACCAGATCTTTCCTATTGTCATTGCTGCCCTTCCTAATCTTGACTTCTACTATCCACTCCGGTGGCAAATCCTCCACTTTGGACTTCTCAACCGCATCCTAAAACAACACTCCAAAACCATGAAAACTACATACTGGAAAACAATTTTATTAAGATAATCCATAAATTCCAAGTTCTAATAATATTTAGTGGATTTAATAGATTTATCCAATAATCAATATCATGAAGAATATTTTTAAAAGAAGCAATACGCGTATTATCTTTCGACTGGATCTGCAGTTGTCTTACTTTGTAGTTTCAGAACAAAAGCTCAGTTAGATAATAGTATTAGTTTCATATAAAGCTGCTTTGTAAATTCATTTTATGTCATCTAAAAAAATGCAAAATTTACTAATTATTTTTTGAAGAATTATCATTGAATCTTAGAGATTCATCACATAATATGGTCATGTTAAAATTAAACATGAGCGGATCCATTCCCAATAATAGAAAGATCCTTTAATCACGAACATTTAAGAAAATAAAACTCTCTCTTAATTATCTTTCAATTCTAGTGTGACTATAGCTTCATACGTTACAAAAAAATTCCAATTATGCAAATAATCAATCGTGCATGTCCCACAACAGTGTAACATGATGCACCTATATTTGGCTTAGAATCATGCATGCGTGCGACGTGCATACATGCATCATTTTTTTTGGGATTTTAGGCTTATTTTATTTCCAATGCCAATATTGTAATTTTGCATTTTATTTTTAATTGTGTTTTAGGATTATTTGGCACCATATAAAAGGGTGTTTAAGACTCTAATTATGAGTTGCTGAATTTCTAAACATTGTTTTTCGAGAACTAGAATTGTCGATAACAATCCCAATTTGTCCATTTAGCCAATTTTCTGTGAATTTTGGCATTATAGCAGATGACAATAAAAAATAAATAAAAGTCATCATTTTGATAATAAAGTTCACAACTAAAAACGAAATTTTTTATAGAGAAAAGTGATATAGAGATACAGACGTTGTTTGGAGAACGCATGGTACATATCTCCTCCTTGGAAGTGGGGACGTTGTTTGGAGAACGCATGGTACATATCTCCTTGGAAGTGGGGCTGCTGCCCTTCATAGTTTCAAGATATCGTAACACCTCCGGTTTGGAGTAGAACTTGTTTCCATTTGGGTCAATATAACACTGCAACAAGAAACACAGATTTATAGTGTGAGAAGATGCATTATTAATGGCAAACAACAGATACATAACAAGTAAAAAACATATTCATGCAGATATTTTACAAATGATTTTTGCTTTATTATTTCAAAATTTAATTAATAGAGCAGAACAAAAGTACGAAGCAAGGATAAAGCCATATTGCAATTCTGTAATTAAAGTGCCAAACAATTAATATTCCAATAACAGAGCAGGAGAAAATAAAATATCAAGGAGTACAGAATCACATATTCACACCAATTGAAGAGTATAGAAAGTACTAGTGAATATAACTATTGCAAATAATTTAAGTATGGCCTCGAAAGATATGTCCCAAAACCCAGCTGAAGCCAATTCAGGACAACTGGTCATATGCCAAACACATGTAGAGAACAAAATAAAGTTGTACAATGATGGGCTAGGATAAGTGGGACCAAGTTTAACTATTCGAAGAGAGAGATTGAGGGTCTATATAATGTATGTGGGTGGGAACGGGAAGGCATGTGGATTATAATAGTTGGTTATTGGTAGTGAAGAATCCGTGGGGATCTCCTGGGAAGAGGGGTCCTGTGGAGTCCCCTGGTTATCTTTTCTTTTGGTGTTTTGTTGCTTTCAAGGCTGTATCAGCCATTATCATAGTGTTGTTGCTAGGAGTGTCTCATTTTCCTTTTAATCTGTCACTGCATTCTGTAACTGAATTTTCTTTTAATTCCAAATTGAGGTTTCATTATACAATAAGCTAAAAGCCATGATTGTAATTAAGAATCAAGTGTATATTTTATGGACATGTCCGGGTGATCATGTGATGTTCATGCCATGAACAACCCAAGCACTGAACAGTTTAGCCAGAGGTCCCTAGGGGTTGCTTTCTTAATTCAGATATTCAAAGAACCTTTCCACTACAGATCTCATACAGAATCTTTTTTTTTTTTGTGTGTTTCAAGGCCAAATACTGATGTGAGGAGTGTGCAAGTTATAGACTAATAGTGTCAATTATGTTGCGAGGAGGATATTTGAGAAAAGGAAAAATTTAGAAGATTTGGAGGAAGTGAAAACTTTATTTCTACTTAACTCTTTTTCTTTTGGCTTGATAAAAAATGGTGGAGAACACACTTATTCATACTAGTGGCACCTCCTTAACCATTGGCTAGGATTGTGCCAACACAATTTAATCCAAGGGCAACAAATCATTCTCTAGAATTCTCCACAATCTCCTAGCCTAGACATTAATTATGATAGGTATAACAAGTCTCTAGAACTCTCATGGAGTAGTCTAGAGTATACTATTCTAGAAATTAGGCTAAACAACTCCTAAAGATTATTCTAGAAGTTGGGCCAAATAACCATTAAGTCCAATTGACCCAAATCAAGTTTATTATTCAACAATGGGAGTCATAAAATCAAGTTTAAGGGGGGTTGTTGAATAATAAACTGATTTGGGTCAATTGGACTTGATAGTTATTTGGCCAAACCTCTAGAATAATCTTTAGAAGATATTTAGCCTAATTTCTAGAATAGTCTACTCTAGACTACTCCATTAGAGTTCTAGAGAATTGTTGTACCTACCATAATTAATATTTAGGATAGGAGATTATAGAAAACTCTAGAGAGTCATTTGTAGCCCTTAAATGAAATTGTGTTGGCACAATCCTAGCCATTGGTTAAAAGGTGCAACTAGTATAAATAGGTGAGTTCTCCACCATTTTGTATCAAGGCAAAAGAAAAAGAGTTGAGTAGAAATAAAGTGTTCTCTTCCTTCAAATTTCTCTAAATTTACCTTTTCAAAAATTCCCTCTTCTTAACAAAGAAGTATCAGAGCTATAAAGATCCTTTCTAGAGAAATGACAAGTAGCAACATGGTTCCTTTCCAAGTCCCTATGCTCACCAAGAGCAACTATGATAATTGGAGCATCAAGATGAAGGCCCTCCTTGGATCACAAGATGTGTGAGAAATGGTAGAGAAAGGCTACAATGAACCACAATGAGTTACTCTATCCCAAGCTCAAAGGGATAGCTTGAAGGATTCAAGAAAGAGAGACAAGAAATCTCTTAATCTCATCTATCAAGGAATAGATGATGATGCTTTTGAGAAGATTTCGGAGGCAACCATCGCAAAGGAAGCATGGGTGAAGCTACAAACCTCTTACAAGGGTGCAGAGCAAGTCAAGAATGTGCTTCTCCAAACTCTAAGAGGTGAGTTCGAAACTTTACATATGACAGATGTCAAAAGTATCTCCGACTATTTTTGAAGAGTCTTGACGGTGACTAATCAATTAAAAAGAAATGATGAAAGATAGATGATGTAAAAATTATGGAGAAGATTTTGTGATCTTTAGATCCGAAATTCGATCATATTGTCACTGTCATAGAAGAAACAAAGATTTGGAAGCTATGACAATAGAGCAACTCTTGGGCTCTTTACAAGCATTTGAGGAGAAGCAAAAGAAGAAGCAAGGGGTTGATGAGCAATTACTCAGGACGCAACTTAACTCCAAAGAAAAGGAAGAAGACTGTAGCAATAGAAGAGAACAAGGAGGATATTGTGGTCGAGGAAGAGGCTGCGGGCGTGGAAATGAAGGCTTCAACAACAATTATGGAAATGGAGATCAACAAGGGGTAGTGGAAGAGGTAGCTCCCAACCAAGACGTGGCAAGTCTCAAATCAAGTGCTACAACTGTCAAAGGTTTGGCCATTATGCTTCCGATGTAGAGTCCCTACAAGAAGGATTGAGGAGAAGGCAAACTATGTGGAAGATAGGAGTCACGAATATGGCACTTTGCTTATGGTACGCAAAAACAACGTAGGGGAACAAGAGAATACATGGTATCTAGACTGGGGCAAGCAATCACATGTTTGGAAAAAGAGACATGTTCGTGGAACTTGATGAATCGGTGAATGGAAATGTCTTGTTTGGAGATGAATTAAAGACACCAATGAAAAGCAAAGGTAAAATTCTTATCCAATTAAAGGACGGGAGGCACAAATTCATTTCCAACGTCTACTATGTGCCCAAAAAAGGGCCGAAAAGGGCCGACCCAGTTCAAATACCCACTTCGTGAGTGTCTGGGGAAGGGAATACTCTAGGCAGTCTTTCCCCTGCTTTTTGCAGAGAGACTGATTCGAACCCGCGACCTGACACACCACGACAAGCAAGCTTACCGCTGAGCCAAGCCGGCCCTTCTCTACTATGTGCCCAACAAGAAAAAAAATATTTTGAGTTTGAGATAACTCTTAGAGAAAGGGTATGATGTTCACTTAAAGAATAATAATCTTTCTTCAAGAGACACTCAAAAAATAGAATGATTTTGTTAAACATTCAACACGACATTGCAAAGTGTCTCAGGACTTGCTACAAAGATGCATCTTGGCTATGGCATCTGTGATTTGGACACCTCAACTTTGATCCTCTTGAATTGCTATACAAGGTGATGGTGAGAGTATTTCCTTCCATCAGTCAACCGGATCAACTTTGTGAAGGGTGTTTGCTTAGGAAGCAATGTCGGAAAAGCTTTCCAAATGAGTCCTTACCAAGAGCCAACAAGCCAGTTGGCACATACAGACATATATGGACCATTGAAGCCAAGCTCTTTCGGTAAGAGTAATTACTTTCTTCTTTTCATAGACAACTTCTCAAGGAAGACATGAGTGTATTTCCTAAAGCAAAAATCAGAGGTGTTTGGAGTGTTCAAGAAGTTCAAGGCCACTGTAGAGAATGAAAGTGGACGCGAGATCAAAGCCATGAGATCCGATAGAGGGGCAGAAGTTGTGTGGGAAAAGACGTTTTCCAACAAAAAGTTGTGGCAACTAGCCGTTAAATGAAATTGTGTGGGCACAATCCTAGCCATTGGTTAAGGAGATGCCACTAGTATAAATAAGTTTGTTATCCACCATTTTGTATCAGGCTCAAAGAAAAAGAGTTGAGTAGAAATAAAGTGTTCTCTTCCTTCAAATTTTTCTAAATTTTACTTTTCTCAAATATCCTCCTCCCGACAAGGGTGCATTGGTGACAATGGTTAGCTCCTAACTTAACAGAAAGTGTTATTTAAGGAAGAATCAGAACTTACTGGGCAAAAAAAAAAGTAGACAAAAATGATTGAAGACAATTAACTAAAGTTGGCATTGGTCTGGAACAATAATATCCAAATCACTAGTTAAAGAGACTTTATCTACCACCTTATACCCATGTCCCATATTTGCACCACTTTTTCGAGTTCTGAAATCCACATTCCAGCCATCAGGTAACCATTCAGGATGTTCATTTGCTTTCTCTCCAATCTGAAATTGTCAAACATCAACCAGGAGGTAAGTGATAAGAACTTAGCTAGGTGGGGAAAACAACATACCAAAAAATAATAAAAATTCAAACTTTGTGCTCACCTGATTAAATTTGCATTTTGTGTTGCTACTGATCTGTCTATTGGATGTTTTAGACTTTTCAATTTGGGTTTTTCCCATTTTCAGAAGGGAGGTGAAGTTATCTAAAGAGAAAATATCATCTTTTTTCAGAGCCCAAATTTCTTCCTTGCTTCCCTTATTTAAGTTTATTCCCACTCGTTCTAACTTTTCTCATTGTACCAAGAAGACATGATTATCAGCACATATATTAGAAGCTGTGACTTGACCTCCAAGATAGTAATTGGGGTTTTTTACCATCCAGTATTGCATCTCCTGAATCAGAAAAGCATTCATGTTACGAAAAAGCAGTAGAGAAAGAAGACTGGATAAGATACAATCAAGTGACATCTGAACATAAAGGCACATTAAATAGATTCTCGTCCTATCACTCAGTGAAACAAGATTATGAGACAAATACCGTAATATGCTTATCACTTCCCCCTAGTATTTTGGTCAGAAAGTAATTCCAGGAACAATATTTTAGACAGATTTCCCACCAAATTCAAGTTGAATAAACAAAAATCGCACAAGCCATGAATGACCATAGTCTTTTAGCCTTTGTTTGGGAGACACAATGAATAATAAAATAGACAATGAATCCAGAAATAACAAACGCAATAATACAACTAAACATTCATTCATCTCGTGCTCTTTACCTCCACATGTTTCCAAAACAGATTATCACTAGACAAGCATCACAAATCACACAAAATTTATCCCAAATTAATAAAATGAAAGATACAAAACGGTTGGAAAAAATAAAAATAAATAAAATAGTAATAATAATAAAATAAAAGGTTATCAAATCATAAAGAGGATGCCGATCATGGAAGTTGAGTTCCTCATACAGATCATTGAATCCCAAGATCCATGTTATTCGTTTTCATCTCAGCTCAGGAAACGCGTCATTGTATACAGCACCTAGAGAGCAACCATTCATGTTTAACTTTTTATATATATGTATATATATTTTCCTTTCAGTACAACTTAAGGCACGTATCACACCATCTTCGTATGAATAAATTTCTATTTTCGAATCTATTGAAGGTCTCGCTAAAATTGCAAAAAAATAAAGATAAAATAAAGATAACTAAACTTGCTAAAAAATTACCGAGTAATTAATTATAAAAGCGGGCAAGAGAAGAGGATTTTAATTTTCCCCACCCCAAGCATAATTTTGGCTAGAAGGAATATGTTGAAGTTGAAGCAAAGAACAAAATCAAACACGATATCAAAACCAAAGAGTTAATCCTAAATCAGCTGGAATCAAACGAGTAGTTACCCTAATCCAGTGACCGAGCGCTTTCTTCTGCAGGAGGGCGAAGGAATTTCAGGATCGGAGACTTCTCGAACGCTTGGAGCGTGAACATTGGACTCTGACCTTTGAGACTTGAGAGTCGAGAGATTAGGATTGGGATTGGTAGCATTGATTGATACTGTAATAAACACCAATAAATAAAAGTATGTACGTATGTGTATGTGTGTATATATACGGTTTATCTGGTTGAGAATGTAAAAATAACGATAATTTACTTGGATGGCTAAGTGAAAACAATATTACAATGGATCTATAGTTCCAACTTCCAGTATTAAATATGTTAGGAGTCCACGTGTTGTTAGAAATGCAGGTTTCGGTTTGATTGTGCTGTGTTGTGTTGCGAATGCGATCTATCAAATGGTTATGACTTATGATCGTGGGACATGCACCATTTTGTCCTCTTTTTAATTATAATATTATCTAAATATATTATGGAGTTGAAATTTTTTTAGATCGTGTTTGGCACCATAACTATTGAGATAGTTGGACGAGATATGTATTACTTGTCCGGCGGCTGGCGGCTGGAACATCAAGTAGCTATCTTATATAACGATTTTGGATTCAATGAGTTGCGTGTCCAAATCCAACCGCTGGGACGTGACATGTGTCCGGTCCATAGTTTGATATGGCTTGATTTGATATCTATTTTTCACTTTGTCATTGTTTGGTATATTGTCATGGTTCGGCTTTTATTTATCCAATTTGATATTATTCCCACATTTGTTTGATGTGTTATTCAAGTCTGATTTGACTTGTATTTTGTTTTGCTATTATTTGTTTGTTTTTTGCCTCACCTTTAGGGGAAGCATTTATCTCGGTTATTTCTTGGTCCACAGATTATTCTAGTTACAATGGCTCCGTCGGTATCTATCTCAGTCGCAACACTATTGTTTAGGTTGATGTTCATCCCAACCCTTCCTTCCTTTGCAGATGTCCATCCCAGCATATTCTAGCTTATGTCCATTCTATCACTGTCTTTTTACCAGCTCTTTAAACTGATGGTCATTCCAGTTGATTTATTATGCTATCGATTTTTTCGGTTTATATTTCGCGAAGCTTCATTTTAGGCTTTTTTCTTCTCAAGATGAAGTGTTCATGCTATTCACTGGTTATTTTGAGGGAGAATGTTGGAGATATAAATAATATTTTGTTTTAATTTATTATGTTTATTATTTACTCTAAGGTGAGTAATAGAATTTTTACACCCTCCACTCCTTTATATTTTGTCATGTATCCATTTTACTCGATCAAATAAAATCATTATTAACAAACTATACAATGTCAAGTGGAGTTCGATATATACTCGACACTTGAAGGTCGATATATTAACAAATCTACCCAAAGGCAGAAAATACATAAATTGCTAAAAAGAGAACAAACGATATACACATCAATTTATAATATGGAAAATCATTTCAAATGTTAAGACGTAAAAATCGTAAGACCTAGTTAAAAAAAAAATTTCACTACGAGAATAATAGAAGATTACAATAGTTTTTCCCTAGTAAACAATAGAGGATTAAACAATTATCTTCACCTTCACAAAGATGAAATACACAAAGTTCTTTTCTAAAGAGTAATACACATTTGATCTTCTTTATAGCGGAATTCCCTAAAACAGGTTATCTCAACTTTCTCTTTCGGATTTCATTCGATTTTCTTAATTTCTTCACATTTATTAGGGTTGTTAAGACATTGAGTCTTATGCAATAAATACTCAATCTATTGAATCGCCAAAGCAATAAAGGAGGAACAAACCTAACGAGAGAAAACGAGATTCGGTAGTCGATCGAGCAAACGAGAGAAAAATTATTTTCAAATTATTTTGATTGTTTTTTCTGATTAATATTCATCACTATTTATCATAAAAATTTGTCGCAACAAACTTACATCAAAATGTAAACAAATATTAAAAGTGATTGTTGAAGTTAAAAATAAAGAAAATTACATCATAACCCGTTTATACGAACTGCTCACATTTGTTTAAAATAATACATATAGGAACTAGGAAGACACAACACACCAAAGCACACTTACAACAACATGTAACCAATCCAGTGAGAATTTGGTCTTTATTTGGCTTAAAAAACTTAGCCACTAAAGCATGCAAAAAATTTCCTTGGCATATCTCCACGGCTACGAAACTTGGCAGCTGTCTCCTCTAGGTCGAGGAATTCTTCCTTTTTTTGTGCCTCAACAATTGTCCTTTTCTCTTCTGCTGACCTGTGGATTTCAGCTATTTTATTCTTCATTTTTTCAACATACTCAGCTTTCTTTCTTTCCAAGTTTTCCTGTTAAAACATTTTTTTTTCAAGTAAGATTTGGGTCAATACTATGATCAAATTCTCTTTGCCAGTCATAATTAGCTAACTATATATACATGTATGTTAGAATTGAATATCCACACAGATGCAAGAGACAACCATACTTGTGTATCTACAAAAAAAAATTTCTAGTCTTGCTTTCTTGCTCTTTCTCTTTTTCTCTTGATCTACATCTCATACAAACTATCAAAGACTAATAATAAGCTATAAAAAAGACCAACATAACTCCACACATAACACCCTCATTATTTTATAACTGACTCATTAATATTCTAGCTCACATAACTGACTCATTAAATAAAAAGCGGATATTTAAAATTTATCCCAACAATATATCCATGTACATGCAGAAACCCTACAGTTAGTTACCTCGATTTTCTTGAGTTGTGCCTCTACAGCTGCTTTGTTGCTATCCTCCCACAATCCAACAGCAGAGAACTTCTTGTATGCCCTGTGTGACCATTTCACTTTCATCAAGTTCAGCTTTCATAATCGAAAATGGAATTGGAGATTTTATCTAGCATCTAATATTTGACATTTGCACATGACTAAAAGACATGTATCTTAATCAAAAGTGCAGCCAGCTAAGTGGGTAAGCTTGCAAGGGAAGAAGTATACATTCTTCAACTAACAGTTTCAGCCTTTCAGGGTCCATTCCACACTTCAAAGTCATGCAAATGCCAAAGAAATCTCACAAAAGTGAGAACCTCATCGCTTTCTTCGAAAATGTAGGAGGATATGAAGTGAAATATTGTCGTAGTAAAGAGACTACTCAAGATTTTATTGTGAAACATGTTTATTATGAAGCCAAGCACAGAACTTTATGTCTCAAATTTGTTAGAATTGAATATCCACACAGATGTAAGAGACAACCATATTTGTGTATCTACAAAAAAACTTTTCTTTTCTATTCTTGTTTTCTTGCTCTTTCTCTTTTTCTCTTGATCTACATATCATACAAACTATCAAAGATTATTTATAAGCTATAAAACTAACTAACATAACTCCACACATAACACCCTCATTACTGTATAACTGACATAACTGATTCATTACTTTATAACTGACATAACTGACTCATTAATATTCTAACTGACATAACTGACTCATTAATAAAAAGCGGACATTTAAAATTTATCCCAACAAAATTTACCGTGGAAATAAGCAAGGCTAGATCTTTATTCTCTCTCTCTTGGGGAGAGGTGGAACTTATTATTTGATATAAACAATGTGCAAAAGGCTAACATATGATATTAATTGCTTTCATCTACAATATCACTACTTAATAGTACTTGCACTGAAACACTAGGGCGCCTCATAAATTGATGAGAGAGTCATTAATCTTTGATTTGAATAAACAACAAGCAAGGCTACGTTAGATATATCAAGAATTAATTCATTGTTAAAATTTAAGTTAAAAGGTGTAGATCTAAATTATAAATCTTAACACATCCCCTTATGCGAAAGCTCTCAGAACATGAATGGTTTATATCTCTAACAAGATAGTCATAGAATAAACAAATTATCAGATGGCATCTTGCCTGTTCTCTGCTTTTGTCTTTTCACTTTCTTCCCATGCTTTAATTAAAGCCAATCTTTTCTCTGCTACAACTCTTGCAAGTCCAGCATCTGATGAAACAATATGCAAAAGTTAACTACCTCTTAAACATTCAATAACTTTATACTAAATTTTTAGAAATGACCTCTGTCAATTGAATCCTCTTTATCTGTTTTACCAGCATGATCTTCAAACTCTGTATGGAAAAATGATGGGTTGAATGATTAGGAATAGCATAGAATCTGCAAATTCATGCATGCCTAATCCATGTACTTTGGCCATTCTGGTCATTGTAGCAATTGCACCGCGGAAACATCTATGGAACTCATTCACTTTGTTTAATTGGCTAAATTATATGTTAGTTTTAGGCCAAATGGAGTTTAGTGTAAATCAGCATACATATATATAGTAAAGATCGAATAAACTACTAGAAGTCAAAATATGTGCTGATGCAGAAAGAAATTTTACTACACACCAGAAATGTTACATTAGCTAATCCCAGTTATCAAAGGAAATGACGAAAGAAATTTTTGTTACTAATAAAAAAAAAATCATCCAAACATGTTCATATAATAAATGGGTTTATCATCTATAATTTAACATGATCAAAAAAAATTTCCTACACTCACAACATTTTGTGGGGCTTGCAGCAAAAAAAAAACTCTGGCACGCAAAATGAATCTCTATAACATAACACAAACATTTTTCCTACAACATAATCCTTATAAAACACATAATAAATTCATCAAAACAAATTCATATCTCTTCAAATCTGTCTAAATTATACTCTGCATCAACTCCTAATTAAACTGTTTTCCAAACTCCCCAGCCAGTTGAATATCCTGACTTTAAACCAATTAGCTTCTTGTGCTGTTATCAATTACCAACTTTAGAATACTATGCAACCAAAAAGAAAATAAAAAATTATGGTTCCCTTAAAAGCAATTACACATGAAAATAAGTATATGCACTAAAAATTTCAGCTACGATCCAAGATTCTGGTCTGTATTATCTCTCTAAAGAAAATTTATAAAACAGTCCAAACCATCATTTGATTAAAGAGAAACTCCGAGAGAGAAAAGAAGCTTTCATGATAGTCAATTCGCTTTCAGCATATGTAATTATCGCTAATGAGAGTCTACCAAAAAAAAAAATCACTAACAAGAGTTTATGAAAGTATTAGCAGGATGCAATTTTTTACAGTTTGGATGACCAAAAACAAACTTGCATAAAAAGAGTTTCTGTCAAACTTACTTTGAACAACTGTAGTAGTGAGAGTGATTGGAGGGTCTGGTTTCTCCGATTCCTTTTCTTGAACAGAGGAATGTTCTTCGGGAACAGAGTCTTCCACAGACTCTGGCTGTAATTCGATTTTGTTGTTGATGGAGTTGGACTTCTCTTCTTCCATTACGTATTATGTGGTCACAGTGCAATTACAACCTTGTAAGTTGGTGGTGGCAATAACAAAGCTTCGGTTATAACACGAATGAATGAATTAGAGTATAGCATTAAACTTGAATATATAGGAAAGAGCAAAGACAGATAGTAGAAAGTGTTCATCATTGGTTGTGTTCGAATTTGGAAATAACAAGGTGGTGAGCTGACAGGGTGGCAATGTTAGTGAGAAGCGAAATTTCAAGTTGGGCCGCAACATAGCTGTGCGGAAATTTCAAGTTTTTTTGTTTAGTAGTTAGTATCTATGATATCATACAAGATTGCTTTGTAAATTTTCCCTCGTTTATTTCACTACAGATAAAGTAGAACTTAAGTTAATCTTTTAATTGTACTTGACAGTTCATTTTATGCTTTTTAATTCTATTACCAATATTTTTAATTTTTCAATTTAGTTTATTAATACATTTATGTTCATAATAGTGTGTACCTCTAGATAATCCGATGGTCAAGTCATATCTGTATTAGTAATAGATATATGTAGCATTAAGGTAAGGAATATACATTTAAGTAATAGATATGTAGCATTTTTGTTTGATAATGAATGAAAATAAAGATTATTGCTTGTAAATGGTGGCCATGAAGGAATCCGGGGATTCTCCCCTAATGAGTGGGCCACATATATATGAGGCTTAATTGGGCCAAATGGGGTAAAACTTCCGGAATAAATAGTAAATTTGGTTCACCGTTATTTAAGATGAATTTTCCATTCATTTATGACTTTTTTTACTCCGACTGTACCACTCTCTAATTTTTTAAGTTATGACGCACGAGACGAAGTAAGCAAGTGTGCAGCATGCACTAAGAAAGATGGGTGTAGCTTAAAAGTCATGATGTTTATCCATACATGAATAGTTCTTCAGTATACATTTCTAAAGCGACGTGAAGTTGACATAAAATACTAAACAAGAGTAACATCTACATTATCTTGGTTATCACGATAATTAGTGAAAGCGTAAGAAACAACTTCAAAAGTAAATATTGTAAAATTTAGGTGTGGTAATCCTGACCAAATGCTGTGGTACGATATATATATATATATATATATATATATATATATATATATATATATATATATATATATATATATATATATATATATGGGGTAAACATTTCTCAAGCAGCTTGAGATAAGTTTATCTCCAGCTAGCTCCAAAATTACGTCGTTTTGATTAATGAAGGGTGTTTATGTAATTTTAGGTGAGTTAATGAAGTATGTTTCAGTAAAATGTATATGATATAAAAAAAAAATTACAATAACACCCTTCATTAATCAAAACGACGTAGTTTTGGGGCTAGCCGGAGATAAACTTATCTCAAGCTGTTTGAGAAACGTTTTTCCCTATATATATATATATATATATATATATATATATATATATATATATATATATATATATATATATCGCATAATCATTTTTTTAATTGTATAACAACATTTATAAAAGCCTGAGTTTTATTTATTTTTTAAATCATGTGGGGCCCACACTTTTTGTATTAGTTACAGAAACATTGGCGGAGCCATGTGTAATATATGTGTGACTGTAAGGTATCAGAACCAAGAGCAAAAGAAAGAAGAAAGAAGGAAGAATCAAAGATGAGAGAAGAACTGTATATTATGAAAGAGATAAAAGAACAACTAACTTGACAGAGATGATACATGAGAATATATAGCACCTATACAAAGACTGTTAAAGATAAAACTGAATTGTAAACTAACTCCTAATAATTCGGAACTCTGTTAAGAGTTAGTTAGACTCATCTAGCCTTTCATTCCCCCACAAGCTCAGGACTGGAGGATCGAAGACTGAGCTTGTCTATGAACTCTGCAAACTTTGATCGTGTCACTGCCTTTGTAAGACCATCTGCTATCTGATCAGAGGAAGGAACATGGTGAACAGAAATTGACTTGTCTATTACTTTCTCACGGACAAAATGTAAGTCCAATTCAAAATGTTTTGTGCGTGAATGAAACAATGGATTGGCTGTAAGGAGGACAGCACTCAAATTGTCACAGAAAATATTAGGAGTATGTTGCAAGTTGATTTTGAGTTCAAATAATAGAGACTTAATCCACATGATTTCTGCAACTGTTGCAGCAAGACATCTATATTCAGCTTCCGTACTAGATCTACTTACAACTGGTTGTTTCTTGCAGGACCATGACACTAAATTCCCCCCAAGAAAGATGCAAAAACCAGAAGTGGAACGTCTATCATCCATATCAGACCCCCAATCTGAATCACAGTAAGCTTGAAGATGAAGTTGTGAAGAAGGAGAAATGGTTAATCCTAGATGTTGAGTACCATTGAGATATCTAAGAATCCTCTTGACAGCTTGCCAATGAGTGTCAAGTGGAGATTGCATGAATTGACAAACCTTGTTTACACAAAACGAAATATCAGGCCGCGTTACAGTAGCATATTGTAGAGCACCTACAATGGACCGATACAGTGAGGGATCATGGAAAGGAACACCATCTTTAGCAGAAAGCTTCAAACCAGAAACCATTGGAGTTGGAAGTGATTTGCAATCTGTCATGCCTGCCTTTTTTAACAAATCAGTGATGTACTTTGATTGAGTTAGATGAAGAGTACCAGTGGATGACTGCTTTGCTTCAATCCCAAGAAAGTAGTGAATTTTGCCTAAATCCTTGAGAGCAAAAGCAGTGTTTAGAGACTGAATAAGTGTTGAAACCACAGTAGCAGATGATCCTGTAATTAGAATATCATCTACATAAACCAACACATAAGTGGTGGCTAGAGGAGTGACAGATACAAGAAGAGAAGAGTCACACTTAGTGGCAGTGAAACCAAGTTGCATGAGAGTAGTGGTGAGCTTTTCAAACCAAGCTCTAGGGGCTTGTTTGAGTCCATAAAGTGCCTTCCTTAATCGACACACCAAAGAGGTGTTAGCAGCAGTAAAGCCAGGAGGTTGAGACATAAAAACTTCCTCAACTAAATCACCATTTAGGAACGCATTGTTTACATCTAACTGCCGTATGGACCATCCATTGAAAAGAGCAATTGTGAGGATAATTCTGATAGTGGCTGGTTTAACAACAGGACTAAATGTCTCAGTATAATCAATGCCTTCACGTTGATGAAATCCTTTGGCCACAAGCCGAGCTTTGTGCTTGAGTAAGGAGCCATCAGGATTGTATTTTACCCGAAAAACCCATTTACAACCTATGGGTTTTCTATCAGTAGGCAATGATACAAGCTCCCAAGTATTATTTCTAATAAGAGCATTGTATTCTTCTTGCATTGCATGAAGCCATTGAGGATCAGCCATGGCTTGAGCAACAGAAGTGGGTTCTAATGAGGCAGTGTACAAACGTGGCTTGAAGATCCCTGCTTTTGCTCTAGTGACCATTGGATGTTGATTCTGTAAGGAAGAAGAACTGGTTGATGCAGTAGCAGACTGAGATAAGGACCTGCAATAGGGGTTAGTATCTGACACAGCAGGCGAAACAGTATTATTAGTAATGGATTGAGTTGGCAATTCAGCATGTGTAGTGGGTGAAGGTACAAAAGTAGGTATAAAGGGAACTAAAGTCTGATTGGATGGGGATGGAGTAGGTATAGTAGAGTATGGTGGATGATTAAAGGGGTATTGTTGCTCATCAAACAAGACATGTCGAGAAAATATGATCTTTCCCGATGGTGTAAGACATTTGTATCCTTTATACGATGGATTGTAACCCAAAAAGGTAGAAGGTGCAGACCTGTAGTCCATTTTGTGGGAATTGTATGGTCTTAAGTAAGGGTAGCAGCGACAACCAAACACACGTAGAAAGGAGTAATCAGGGTCTTTATTAAAAAGTAACTGACATGGTGATGCATTCTTGAGACTGGACGAAGGTAGCATGTTTATGATCACAGAAGCTGTGATAAAGGCATCTTCCCAATATTTCTTTGGGAGATGGGAGGCTGCTAGCATGGACAATCCCATTTCAACTATGTGGCGATGCTTTCTTTCAGGGGTGCCATTTTGTTGATGGACATAAGGACATGTAAGTCTATGCACAATACCATGGGTTTGAAGAAAAGGTTTTAAGGCAAGATACTCCTTTGCATTGTCAGTTTGCAAGCACTTGAGTTTAGTATTGAGTTGAAGTTCAACCATGGTTTTGAAATTAGAGAAGATTGTATGAACTTGTGACCTGGTTTTCATGGGATATAACCAAGTATATTTGCTAAAAGCATCAACAAAGCAAATATAATATTTGGAACCATTTGTGCTATCTATAGAAGAAGGACCCCAAACATCAGTGTACACTAATTCAAGAGGTGTATTGTAGACAGTGTTGGAAAGAGTAAAAGGAAGCTGATGCATCTTTCCCATACAACAAGCACAGCATAAAGGTACTTTTGTATTATTGAAAGGTATTTTACAATGAGAAAGAACTGATTTTACAGTAGAAAAAGATGAATGACCTAATCTACTATGCCACAGTTCTAAAACAGAATCAGAATGGCATTTATTTTGTGTGGATTTGAGTACTGTTTGATAGGCTGAGTGCTTCACAGGATTTCTCACATTTGTTCCTTCAAAGGCATAAAGACCATCTTTAAGTTTTCCTTGGAGAACAATCTCCTTGGTAGCCTGAGATTTCACAAAACAATGGTTAGCATGGAATTCAAAGAAAACATGATTATCTTTGGCAAATTGTGACACACTTAGAAGATTCTTTGAAAGACCAGGGACATGAAGAAGATTTGGTAAAGTGAATGATAAAGAATTGGATGATGAATGTAAAATCGAATTGCCAACATGCTGAATTTGCATACCTGATCCATTACCTATTCGAACTGTATCTTGTCCTTTGTAGGTAGTCTTTGAGAGAAGGTTTGATCCATCAGGAGTAAAATGATTTGAAGCACCCGAATCAGGGTACCATGTCGGATCAAAAACCGAGAAGTATTCTGAAGTGTTATCATCTTGATTGGTAGACAAGTTGTTTCCAGTCAAAGAATTATTTCCAGCCACTGCAACATTTGCTTGCATCTGTGATTGAGAAGACTCACCACGTTCAGATCTGTTGTTGAAAGGATTTGGAAGACCTTGATTGTACCTATTGTAACACTCCCAAGCTGTGTGACCTGACTTGCCACATAATTGACATTGAATTCTTCCAGTTTGCTGCTGATGTTGATATGACCTACCTCCTCCATACCTGCCATATATTCCTCTGTTGAAATTATTAGAACGACCTCCTCTGTTGAAATTATGAGGATTTCTTCCAGTAGTCGAACCATAACCATAAGGTCTTCCTCTATTCATTTGAGTTAGATTGGCTTGCATCATACCAATTTCATTCTTTCTATGTTTTTCTAGACGTTCTTCTTGAGCCATAAGAAGAGCCTCTATTTCACTCACCGAGTAAGGATCTGACCTTGAGATGACAGAGGTGATGAACGCATCATATTCTTCACCAAGGCCATCAAGAATTGCATCTATGTGGTCCTCTGACGCAATTGCAGCACCTGTGGCTGCTAAAGAATCTACGATTTTCTTTATTTGCAACAAGTAGTTTGAAACTGTAGAATCTTTCTTGATATTCTTCAGTTGAATTTTCAATTGTTTTACCTTGGACCGAGTTTGAGAGGTAAAGAATTCCTCCAATTTGATCCAGATTTGATAAGAGGATTGGCATCCAACCATTCTTGTATGTAGGGTCTCGGACATGGATGCAAGAAGCCATGACATCAACAACTGATCTTGTTGAGTTGATTGATCAGCATCACTGGTGATGAACCTTTGTAGATTAAATCCTCTTATGGTTGCCATCGCTTGTTGTTTCCAAGGAAGAAAGTTTCCTTTATCCAGTTTGAATGATACTGGATTAGAAAAGGTGTGAAGAGTGGCTTGCAGCGTTGCATTGTTGCTTCCTACTGTGTTATGAGCCGGTTGAGATTCAGCAGAAGCGTGTTCCATGGATCAAGAAACAAAGCTCTGATACCATGTAAGGTATCAGAACCAAGAGCAAAAGAAAGAAGAAACAAGGAAGAATCAAAGATGAGAGAAGAACTGTATATTATGAAAGAGATAAAAGAACAACTAACTTGACAGAGATGATACATGAGAATATATAGCACCTATACAAAGACTGTTAAAGATAAAACTGAATTGTAAACTAACTCCTAATAATTCGGAACTCTGTTAAGAGTTAGTTAGACTCATCTAGCCTTTCAGTGACTTTGACCCGAGTTAAATTTTAACAAATTATAATTATTATATATAATTATATAATTAAATATAATTTGACCCGGATTAAAATTGTAATTTAGCTCGGGTTACAATTTATAATTTGGCCATAAGTAGAACTTAAAATATTTTTGATGAAAGATTTAGGTCGGTTATGTGTTTAATTTTCACTTGTATAAAAAAATAAATTATTTTTAGTGAAATTAAAAAATATTTAATAAAATTATAACTCTTCTTAATGCTATTTATTAATTATGTGTTCTGTATTTAATATAATTTTTTGTGTGAAAATATTTAATATAATTTAAATATATTATGATATGAACTAACTAAAATTAAAAAAAATTATACATATAATAGAAATATACAGCAACTTTAGATATGATTTTACACACACATATAGTTTGAGATGTAGAAATTGTTAAATATATTATTTGTAGACAATGAACCCGAAATATAAGAATACAAATAGTGAGAAATAAGAAATAATGTTTTTCAGGCACACTATTTATTAAATATAGAAATTATAGGATGTGCTATTAGAATTAAATATACACTATTTATTAAATATATATTCTTTCTTTGAGTTACTTTCAAAAGTATATTATTACGATTATATAAAAAAATATTTTACATTTCCAAAATTAAAAGTATCTCCTCAAAATTCCAAAATAATTTGGATAAAAAATTATATAATATTTTGAAAATTTAACTTTTATTGTACAACATGAATTTTTCAAATTCCAAAACAACGTTAATTTTAATTTGGAGGAGATAAAGGAGAAACACTATATATATTAGAAATAAATTAAATTCCTTGGGTTCAACAAGGGTCAGCGAGAAGCTTATTATATCTTTGAGTTTTGGAGGAGTTATTTGTAGATACAAGGTATGTTTTGATGATAACAAAGTGGCAACAACAAAAAGAGAAGTGCATTGATCAATAGCGAAAAACATCAACCATATATGAATATTGAAGATGTATGATGTAGCCACACAAGAAGAGTGATGTCATATCAAAGTGGCAAGATCATTGGATCAAGATCAACACCAAGATCAAAGACAACTAACCATGGACAACATCTAAGAGAAGCACAATATCATAACCATGGTGAAAAATGATCAAAACCAACAAAGTGTCAAGCATTGTCATATCCAACAAGTCAAAGCATCAAGTTCAAGAAAAGATCCAAGACACAAGACATAAAGCTAAGTCTAAAATCATATTTGGAATATATCTTTAGGACTTAGAATATATGTGAGGGTATATGGTAGATTGCATTGCATGAGCTCAAAGTTTTTCTCAAAGTAAACATATTTTTTCAAATTGCATAATCAAGATGTTTTTCAAATCCATGGAAAAGATCGTTGACATATTTTATAAATTCAAAACATATTTATCAAGTCAAGATCTTTCACAAAAAGTAGTTGGAAGCAAGCTAGAACACATTTGAAGTTAAAGTTTGTTGCTTAATTTCGCTGCTGCCTTCGATACAATTTTTCGTATCTAAGATGATGGATTTGGATCTTGTGTTCTTCATAAAAGTTGTAGATCTCTCTTTTATCTTTCCAACAAGACCAAGATCACATCAATCCTACAAGTATAACTCAAATTATAGCCAAAATACGAAACAGTGTTCTTGCTGTCAAGTTGGGAATCAATTACCACTGGACAGATCTCAACGGCTATAAAACGGCTAATTTTTCAAATGAGATCCCAACGGCTATAAAACGGCTAGTTTTTCAAATGAGATCCCAACGGCTATAACGGCTAGTTTTCCAACGGCTATAAACGGCTAGTTTTCCAACGGCTAGTTTTTAGAAATACTATATATGCATTCCCAATGACTCAAAAACACAAGAGCATTATTTCTACACACATTAAGCATACTTTGAGAGCTTCTACACTATCACTTGCATATTCTTTCATATATTTCAAAGATCAAATATATTTGAGCTCATATCTTGAAAATCCATATACCCATAGTGCTTCAAGTTGTATATCCACACTTTGAGAGTGTATATTCATTTCCAAATATTTCTCTTCTTGTATTCTTGAGTTGAAAGGGTTGTGAGACCCATTGTTTGAAAGGTCACCAAATTCCTAAGTAAATTTGGAGTGAAAATTGTAAGGCATCAAGAACCCGAAGTCTTGAAAGGTATCCAAGAACCCGAAGTCTTGGAAGATTGTAAAGGTTTGTCAAGCACCCGTGAAGCTTGACCATTAGTGAAAGAGTTGATCGAGCGGCTTCAGTCTGGACGTAGGTCACAAGTGGTGGTGACCGAACCAGGATATATAGTGTTTGCAATTCTCTAAACTCTAAACTCTTTATTTCTAGCACTTTAATTGCTTCTTTGATATTTTGTATGCGCTAGTATAAGTTCTACAATTGTGATACATTATATGTTATGGATTGTTTGAAAGCATTGATTAACTTTTCATATGTCAAAGTGTGCTCGAAATGATTATTTAAAAACTAGAAGGGGGCTTTTGCGAAAATCTTGTAATACTCAATTCACCCCCCCTCTTGAGTATGGAAGCCACATTCCTAACAAGTGGTATCAGAGCTTAGTGCTCAGTTAGAGGTTTAACCACCTAGAGTTAAAGATTCTTATTGGGGCTTCCAATATTATTTAATTTTAAATCAAACAAAAAATGCAAGGCTTTGAATGTGATAAACCACCATTCTTTGATGGCGAGGATTTTGAATATTGGGTAAAAAGAATGGAAGTTTTTATTCAATCAATTCATCTTTATATGTGGTATGTTGTAGATAAAGGTTTTTCATTGAAAATAGAAGAATGCATGAATGATTTCAATAAAAGATGTTTTGTCTTCAATCTTGAGGCTATGCAAATGCTTAGAAAAAGTGTATATGATGATGCATATGCTAAGATTAAACATTGCATGAATGCTAAAGATATATGGGATACTCTTATTGCTATCTATCTTGTCAATGATGATTATGTGCATAAAGATGCATATAGAGAGCAAGAAGAGCAAAATCCATTGCAAGAAGAAAAAGATGATGAGTACACTCAAGAAGGGATCAAAAGTGATCAAAGAAGCTCAAAACCTCTTTGTGACAATGATGACATTCAAGTTGAGGTAAATAATATAAACCTTGATCATAGTCCTTCACATGATAATTTGCAATGTGCGTATGATGAGTTGAATGATAGCTTGTTGAACTTGAAAAATAAAAATTTGGCTTCTCTGCAAAGTATTTGCTTCATTGAAAATCAAATTCAATCTTTGAAAAATATATATGATTTTCAAGAAGAAGACATATCCTTGAAATGTGAACCCTCAACCATTCTTAAAATTTGCATTGATATTCAAGTTGAGGAATTATCATCCAAACTTTCCATAATTGATAATCGTACATGCTCATATTCCATGTTTGAAAATGAAAATAATAATGATACTTTTGTACATGGAAAATCTATAAATGATTGTGGAAATAATAGCTTGGATGATGATAATAGCAAGAGAGCCAAAAATTTAAAAGTTGAGCTTAAAAAGAACAAGTTATCCTGCAAACACATTGTATGTAATTATTGTGGTAAAGTAGGACATATTTCTCATTTGTGCTATCATAGACTAAATTCTTGCATGAGAAATAAGTTGGTTTGGGTTGTCAAAACTTCTATAAATGTTATTCCTAACAATCAAGGACCCAAGATGAAATGGGTACCGAAAGGTCCTCCTAGCTTTTCCAATGTGCAAAAAATTATTCATCATGATGGACAAAAAGGTCAAGAGAAAAAGGAATCATCAAGGAAAATGTTTCCTAGGCCCAATGATGGAATTATCAGTGTAACTTCAACCAAAGCTTCTCACATGCACAAGGTGGAACCTAGAAGGTTCAGAATCCAAAAAGAGAAGCAATGGGTAAGAAAAAAAGTCTTCACTTGATTACAAAGGCCAAGGTATCAAATATCTTTACCTCTTATGCTAATTCATATGTGAATCCAATGAATATGAGGTATATATCCTTTAGGCCTAAGGTAATGGATAAAATCATATAT
>JAVKPL010015192.1:0-96683 GCA_032173675.1 Gastrolobium villosum | reverse complement strand
TGGAGAGAACTTCGATAGCGCTTGGATGAAGAAGGATGAAAGAGAGGTTGCTAGAAAAATTAATGTCAAAATCATGAGAGTATAATCTATGTTTAAGAAATTGATTCAATAACACATGAAATTTCATGCAACCCATATAAGAAATCAAAAATGAAATAATTATACGAAGTATGATACGAATTGAAATATATGATAGCAATGTGGAAAAATGCAAGCTCAATGTTAGAGACATTATATCCTTATAACAATTTGCCATTTCTACGGTGCCTAACATTTATGGACAATTATCTTTACGAATAGAAATAATTATAGTTGTTCTTATGGCGGCACTTTCCCGTGGAACAATTTCATCGGACTCAATCTATGTGTGACAAATCTCATTAGAGTAGAAGATGCAAATGCAAAAGAATGTATAAAGGGAAAAAAAATTATTAAAATTCTAATTCTGTATTTATTTATAAAACTTGAAAGACCACGATTTAAACGACAAATATTCAACGATGAAACGACATATCCCTTCGGCAAGGAATGACACATTTTTTCCAAATCAAAATTCTTATTCATAAACATAATTAATTCTAATGGACACATCTTGGAGGCTTTAAAAAATGCATTTTGAAGAAGAGCTCTTTCTTTTGTGGAGTTAACCCAGCACTAGAAACACAAAATTTTCCCTTTTTTATTTGTTTATAATAGGATTCACGTTTATGTAATGTTATTATTTTTCTTCACCCTTGTTTTTGTTGTCCTAGACATGTTTCATAGCATGTTCTAAATTCTTTTGGTTGGGGAATGCGATACCCGGGTTGAAGGATATTGTAGCATTCTATTTTCCAATGCTATTGCAATGAAATATATATTTATTTCAGTGTCCAAATGTTTTTACTATTTTGTTTGCTATTTCTAAGAAATATATATATCTTAGAAACTTGTTTACTAAAAAGTAACACTTTCCAAAATATGTGTGATATGATTTTTGCCTTTACAACACAAGTAACCTCCCCAAAGAGCTTCGGCACCTACTCAGAAAAAAGATTTAGCGCTTTCCACCAATTATTTTTAGAGTTATATCCAAAGGTTATTGTAGCATAACTGCTTCAAGCAACTTAATATAATTCCTTAGAATATAATTCAGTAACATTTCAAAAGCTGAAACCTTTTTCAACTTCTAAAATAATAATTCGTTTCGCGCTTAGCAATGCACTCAATCTCTTCTGAGTGAGAATATAATTTGTTGAGCATAATTTAATCGACACGAATTCACTGATAGTGGTAATGGTCTTGCCTTCACAATCAATAGGAAATATATATTGTTCTAGAAACAATTATGTATGGTTATCGTTCAAATATATGAACAAATTAAAAAACATGGAGTATTAAGTTGTTGATGTAAACATGGAGCATTAAGCTTTGGTGTGAACACATAATCTTTCCACAAAATTCTAGCTCACAGCATCAGTTCAAATTATGCACGTCACTTCAAACAAAAACTCAAGCTATTATTCAACAATATCATGTAGCATTGCTATTCCACTAGTTTACATAACTCGAAAGGAAATAGAAATATGATTGCATACATGGCATATTTATTCTTTTCTTTTTTTGATACATGAGGAAAGACTAGAAACACACATCACCTAACACAACTACGTACACTCGTCACCACTAGGTTAACACTAGTGGCTTAGCATATTTATTCTTTTAACAAGCCAAATTTCACTATAGATATTACAAGACTAAATAGCATAAAATGCTTTTATTCAATTCAAAGTCTTCAAAGCATATTTCATCAAGAGTGGTAGCTTTATGAGCACTTAATTTTTGGATGGAGGTTACTTCTTGTGGGTAGGTTTGTAGCCATGCTCTCCTCCATGGTGCTCATGCTCATGGGTAGTATGCTCCGTTTTTGAAGTTTCCATCTTGGATTCCTCCATGGATGAAGGATACTTATAATGGGAAGGCTTGTAGCCATGCTCTCCTCCATGATGCTCATGCTCATGGGTATAATGCTCCATATTTGAAGTTTCCATCTTGGATTCCTCCATGGATGAAGGATACTTATAATGGGAAGGCTTGTAGCCATGCTCTCCTCCATGATGCTCATGGGTATAATGCTCCATATTTGAAGTTTCCATCTTGGATTCCTCCATGGATGAAGGATACTTATAATGGGAAGGCTCGTAGCCATGCTCTCCTCCATGATTGTCATGATGCTCAAGGGTAGTATAACCCCCTTTTGAAGTTTGCGTCTTGGATTCCTCCATGGATGAAGGATACTTCTTTTGGGAAGGTTTGTATACAGCAGAATCTCCTCCATGATGGTCATCGGCAAGAGAAGTGGTGGCTAGAAGCACAAATCCAAGTACTACTAGCAGACACAGTGACAAGTATTTGGGAGACATGTTGGCTCTTAAGTTCAATGCTCGAATTGTGCAAATACTTGAGCAATGTCATGGCCCTTTTATAATCTTCTAGGACCTATCTTCTATCGGCACGTGTCCTTTTTAATACACGGTGGCACATTAAAGTCGAGTGTTAAAGATGAATAGATTTTCATTTGACTGGTAAATCATATATATAATAATGTGTAAGATTAGTCCAACTAACACTGAATTATTGATTTTGATGATTAGTTGGACCGATTCTTAGAAATGACCGCAGCAAGTGTACTAATTAATAAGTTTATATTTATTTTATTTTGTTTCCTTCGCTTACTGTTCTAATTATTGGATTTTTAATGTAAAAATTTATACTTATTCGTGTCATGCACGACGCAAATCCGAATAATTATCGGTATGCAGACTAATATCAATAACCCAGCCCAGTGGTGACCCAGGAAATAATTTTTTATGTCCGCACATTTTGTGGGGGGTTCGCTGCCCTGAAATTTATTTTTATAAAAAAAATTTAAATCAACGCTTAAACCCGCTTTGATCTTTTTAAGGAATTAATGCAGATTTTTTTAAAATTTTTTAGAGACCACGATTTTAACTAAATTAATCCACTTTAAAATTTTTAGAGACCTCGAGACTAATTTTTTTTTGTAAGGAACTAAAATGAGGATCATATTTTTTGCTTGGGACTTAAAAGAATATTTACTCCTAATATATATATTGAATCAAGAGACAAATAAAAATCTGCAACCACAAAAAAAGAAAAAAAAAAACTGAAATCCGAAAGTTTATGACCGCACTTGCGGGCATTTGCCCGCAAGTGGGTCCACCACTGGCCCATCCGATACACTAATAAATTAAGGGTAAAAGATTTCTCCAGTTAGCTCAAAACGATGTCGCTTTGGGGCGAAATTCATGGTATTTTTGTAATTATAATATATTTCAGGGTTATATTAGTCTTTATCATTATAATATTTTAATCTTATTACCGAAAACGACGTCATTTTGAGCTCACTGGAGGTAATTTTATTTTTGGTGACCGGAGAAATACTTTTCCCATAAATTAAACCATAAATAACCCCAAAATAATATGGAAAAAACATCTATCCTTTTAAAGGATATAATCATATGTCATTTTAGATAATAATAATCATTGATTTCCATCCATCAATGGTTATAATTTATTGGATCAAAATTATTAATTAATTAATAATAAGTTTAGCCCATTAAATTTGATCCAATGAATTGTAAACGTTGATAGACGGAAATCAACGGTTAATTAATTAATAATAAGTTTAGCCCATTAATTAATTTGTTGGACTACACCTAGAATTAGAAACAAAATTAATGCAGCTTTGCGTGGGTTAAATCTGTTGAAGGCAGCATGCCGAAATGTAGTTGTTCATGCCTAGGAATCGACTTTGAAGTTTGAAGAACAACCCTCTTCTTTGTGGGACTGTTTGTGGAATAGAATGATATGTTATAAGCAATGCAAACAGCCAGCTAAGGGCCTCTTTAGTGCACCCTTAAGCGTAGTAAAGTAGGATATGTGGATAAAAATCATAAACTCATTATAAAGGCTGAAAACCGAATCTACATGTGGAGGCTTTGGGATTTTTTTCGCTGTTCACAAGTTGCTGTTTTGTTAGATTAGAATAAGGTATTTGGTGAAGGAATATATTACTGTATCAAATTTTATATGAATTAAATAAATTTAACAACATGCTTTAGGTCCCTTTTGGCGCACCACTTATTGTAGAATGGAAATTGTGAATAGAAAATATCATGAGCTCTTTTTGGTGTTGAAACCCGAATGGACATACTTGAGGAACTTTGGATTTTCGCTATTAACTAGTAAATAATAATGGCATGAAGTCAGAAAAGCAAGTTAGTAAAAGACTCTTGGAGACCGTTAAATACTAAGGTCTGGAAGCACGGTTAGCACTTGTAAATTATCGGAATCGAATTTTGAAATTCTGGTTTGGTTTTGCTTGCTTAGGTGCGCATAACCTCTAGAGTTTGGACTGAATTTTGGGTGCTGTTTGATTATTATTATCAAGACCCGCAGGTAAGTGTTTGGTGGTGAGACCTATTGTGACTATTAGCTAGTGTATGGAATTGTGAATTGTTGCTCACATGTGCCTTGGATTCGTATTCGGTTATATGCTATTTGTATTCTGCCTTTGGATTTGACATGATGGAAATTCTATTTTGGGAAGTATTGCTCGGTATTAAAAATACAAGAAATATATGTATTATGATTATGATTTAGTCATGCATATGCACATCATAATTCATCTGTTCTGTTTGTGTGTGCGAATCATGTCATAGCATATAGCATTATGCATTCATCTTGGAAACCGAAGTATATAATAAAAGTAAGCATATAATTGAGCACGCATCATATAGACATCCCTCCGGTACCAGAGTATGGGACACTTGGCTTCATTCTGCATAGGTCAAGTGGAATTCCCCTTTGGGAGCCCTATGGAATCTCCATTGTGTTAGTTAGTAGTACGCGCACTGCAGTGCTATGAGCGTACATTACTTTGGCGTTATATACGCACTTTGATTAGTATTTTGGCGTTATATATGCAATATGATTAGTACTTTGGCATTATATACGCACTATGAATATATGTTAGCATCTGTTCGGAGTTTTATGTTGAACAACTGTTTTGGAATTTTGTACCTAGTCTAATATTGTGGCAATATTGGTTTTACTATCACACTACTGGGATTTTTCTCACCCCTTCGGGGGCTCAATTTTTATAAATTGTAGGAGAACTTAGAAGCATGTGAAGAAGTATTTGATAACGTGATTGCATGGAAATGTTTTGCTTAAGTCTTGCTGTTTGGGAAACCCTGTTGTTTAATTGATGTTTCTGTTGGACATATATTGTGTATTCAGCCTTGATGTAGCCTTTTAAGAATGGCACTTTATAATGTATATTATGTTTAGAAAAGAGTTGTGACATGATTTTTATATTCCGCCTGAACTTAGGTGATTTGGAAATTAAAATGTCAAACCAAATTTTGCTGTGTCTAAATTCGGATTTTGAACTGTTTTTGCGAGCACTTTACGAGTTATCGTTCTAGGGTTACAGACCTCCGAATGAGGTATAATTTATATGTATGGAAAGCCCCATTTGTGTACTTTCAAATTATATAAATATTATGTTCAGAGCTTATAAGCCCGACTTATTATGATTTTTACAAGTCAGGAGGTTTTTGGAAAAATACACTGAATTTTCGGGTACGTTTTGTTTCTTGGGCTACAGATCTCCGATTGGCATATAATTTCTATGACCGTAAAGCCCCAGATGTCTAGTTTCTTCGTAGAAAAGAAAATATTTGTAAGGTTTTGTATTCGGATTTACATGATTTTTACAAGACAGGTTGTTTTCAGGAAAAATCAGAGTTGCGCAGCGAAAGCCTTTTTAAAATTTTACTTGTGGTTTCTAGTTTACGAAGTCAGTTTTCCAGTCAAGATTTTAATTGGTAACATTAAAATGTTTTTACGGCATAAGAATTTTATACGATAACATTGCGACTCTAATCGGTTTTAGCAGACACTTCCCTTGGATGCATACAGGGGAAGGTGTCACACCTGCCATGATTGGTGCTTCTTCAGACAGGATTCCTAACTCGTTGAATGAAAGCTACTTCCGAGCAAGTTTTTAGTTTCTCTTTTCTGTTTTTATAATCTCCAAATCAAGTGGAAATTCTGGTAGTTTACCTCGCATACACCTCAGAAAAGAGATTAGTATCACTGTTCAAATATCACAAAAATTTTAAAATTATAATAAAAATAAAAATCCAATCTTAAAAATCACAATCAATTGATATAAGGAACGTCAATCCCCGGCAACGGTGCCAAAAACTTGATGCTCTCCGGCAAGTATACCGATCGCACAAGTAATACAGTGATAAGAAAAGTATCGTCTCCATAGGGATTAGGATCGAATATCAAATAATTATCCTTTTAAGATGGGAGGAATCCAAATAGGTGTTTGAAATATTATTGATTTGGGTAAAAGTGAGAACTGAAAATAAAGACTTATTTTTGGCTTTTTGTTATGAGAAATAGAACAATAAAAATGATAATTGATTTGTGAAAATATTAGAAAACCATTGTAGCTAGAGTACACTCACCAAATGATTCCTGCTTCTTACTTTGCATTGATTTACAATATTCATTTATAAAATTACTCAAAAAAAATTTATCTAAAAATATTAATAGTTAACCCTCAATTCCTTGCAAGTTTAACCCTTGAGCCCCAATTGGAACCCCAATTCCTTGCAATGTTCCTTATGGTATTAAGCAATGAACCCAACAATTTAAGCATATGCAATTAAATATACATCTATTCCTAACATGCATATAAATTGTTATCCTACCCCCTTTCAAGATCAAAACCCCAATATTCCTATCTAGGGTTCTAACCCTCAAACTATAATCAACTATTAGATTGGTCAGTTCTAATAAAGAAGATATAAAATACGCACAGGGTAGAGATAAAGATATTATATAAACGAATAATCATAAACCAATCCGTTGTAACAAGGGTTCACATAAGGTTCGTGAACCTAACTACAATAAAAAGAACTAGCCAACCATTATCATGGCTAATAATTCAATATTCAACATAAACTGATAAATGAAAGGGAAGAAGATGAGATGGATATGTGGAAGAATTTCTCTGAGCACCACCGTCGGCTCTCCTCTGAATGGAATAGGATGGATCCCTAATTCTGTAAAAGGCATCCTATTTATACGTCTCTTTTCCTTCTTCCAAAAATGCCCTTGGACACACGGTGTATTTTGCCGCAACCCGGCGCAAGTTGGCGCCGGTGTGGCGCCACTTGGCGCCGTGTCTCTGTCCAAATTGAAAAAGTCAGACTTGGTCTTCTCGCAAACCGGTGCCACTTGGCGTTGCCTCTGTCCATTTGCAAATTCTAGCAAAATTGGCGACAATTGGCACCAGTGTGGCGTCAGGTGGCGCCGTTTCCAAAACACCGCTGCAAAGTTCGTAGATTGGCGCGGGTTGGTGCCAGTGTGGCACCAGTCTGCACCATGTTGCTGAAATTTGTACTGTGCTACACCCGTGTGGAGTCGCGTCAATAGGCTTTTTACAATTTTGTAATTTTTACTTCTTTTACCTGTATAAACATAACCAATTAGTGATAAATATCATTGACATAGAAAGAATAAATATAATAAGCAATTATGTATTTAAATTGCTCTTTTATGACTCAGTTCTTATCAATTTTAACTTAGTAAACTACATCTGCCAGAGGCACATCATGGTGCGTGAACCTCGACTTGATAAATTTATCACAATCCTTGTGATCTAGGGATAGACATGGGATAATTGTGCAATCTTGGAATTCTTGATCTTAATGCATGTTTTCTTCGGGAATAATCAGGGAACTATAGTTCTTTTAAGATCACATAGATTTAGGGTAACAAGGAATTGAACCCTAATTAACTTAGAAAGAATTGATTGGCAATATATTAAGAATAGATTCTTGGCAGTTTAATTCATAACATAGTGAGGAGATTGGGGGAAGTCGAAACCCTAACTACGCTTGTTTTAAATTCTTTAATCAATCATCATCTTTTCAATTGTCTTTTTAATTCTGAATATTTATTTGCATGTAATTGTTTGTTTTAATTTCAATTCTCTCAAATCCAATTATTGATTGTCCAACTAAATAGCGATTAGCGAACTAGTGCTTGAAATTCCTATCCTCGTGGGAACGATCTCGTACTCCGGTACACTTTTATTACTTTACGACCAATGTACTTGCCGTGTCGCTAACATTCCTCCTGAAACCAGGAAGGATTTAATATATAACGACATGAGGAGTTGTTTAGAGTAAATCTGAACCTATTATCTTAAGGGAACGTCCTTAAGGTACTAGGTAACGAAAGGCCAAACAGTTCAAATACTGTCTTTTCTATTACTTCAGATTCTTTTTAGATTAGTTCAAAACATTATTTAAAGTTACTATCCTCGTGGGAACGATAATTTAGGCACTAATAATCTCATTTATTACTTGATGCATGCACTTGCGCGGCAGGGTCAATATCTTGAGAACAAATGCATTTTCTCTTGATAGACTAAGTAAGGGAACGTCCTTAAGCGCACCAGCACCCAACAGTATGCATTGTCAGATTTACAACTTGGACATCAACATTTTGCATGCATTTTTCTCAACATATAGACCATTAATTAAACTTTAAATCATCAATTAAATATTACACCATATCAATTAACATACAAACATCATCAAACCATATCAAACCCTAATTTACTATTCATGGCCGAATTTGAAAGGTTATGGTTATGTTTGATTCTTGCAATTTTTCAAGAATTCAAGATATTTTCTTTGATTTACAAGATTAAACAACCAATCTCTAAAACAAAACCACTTCAAAATTCATCATCAACATACATAGAAATTCATGTTGAACACAAGAACACAAATGTTCATAAATCATCATCAAATCAACAAAGTTGTTAGCAATTACCTTGTATAGCTTCCTTTAGGTAACCTTAAGCTTTTGCCAACATAAAAATCAAATAAGACTCATCCAGAACACCAAAGTGCAGCAGCCATGTTCAATTTAAGAACCCGCACCGTTATAGTAGGAATTTTAATAATTTAATTATGAGTTTAAGAAATAATTCCATAATTGAGTTTGAATAAATAAGGGAAGACTTAAATAATTATTATAAGGGCTTATAACGATGAAAGTCGCTTTTCTAACGAAAAGTGCAGATACGGTTCTGCTTCACGGTATAAATGCGTACCGATGATGTAAGAACTCGCACCGTTAAGTAAGGAAATTAATTAATTAAATGTGAGAATTAGGAAATAATTTCATAATTGACCCTAATAATTATTATAAGGCTTTAATAATTATAGTAAGTGGGTAACAATGCCGAAAGTCGCTTTTCGGGCGAAACGCGCAGATACTGGTTTTGCTACCCGGGTATAAATACGTACCGGTGAAGTATCCCGGAAAATTATAATAAGTGCATGATAATTACTAGAATAATATGTAGGACTTGTAAAACGAGTTTCAAGTCAAAATAATGAGAACTGGTGCCAGAATTGATACTGGCTATGGAAAAGCACGTACCGGAAAGGTGCTCCGAAAAATAAAATAAAAATATGACAAATCTTAGAAAAATGAGTAGGTTAAGATTCTAAAGTCTGGGATTAAAATAATTTGCGTAGCTATTAATGCTAATACTGCGCGTTAAAGGCGTAAGTGACTATATATACATAGTGGCACATGATCCTAGGTCACATTTGATGCCTCCTACGTGAATATTTCTGAGCTCCAGCTGCTGCTTTCCCTTGTCAACCTCTCCTCTCTTCATTTGTGAGCCAAGGAGCCTCCTTTCTCCTTGGTTTCTTCACCAAATCACCTTGGGTGTGTGTGAATCATCATTGTGAGTGGGAAAGGAACACCATTTCTGAGTGTTGTGGACTGAGTTGAGTGTGTGAAGTGGCTGAGTTCTTGTGTTGGGTTGCTTGAGTCATTTTCTTGGCTTGTGGAGCTCCAAGAAGCTTTCTTTGTGGAGAAAGGTGTCACCTTGTAAGCCATTTTCGTGTGCCTTGTGTAGTCAGAATTGTAGAGCTGTTGGTGAGCTCAAAGAGCACCCCTTTTGCTGTTTTGAAGCTCATGGGTATATGCCTCAACACTTCCCTTTTTGATTTCATGAATATAACATGATTTGAAGATGTAAAATCATGAATTTTGATAATTTGAACGTTGATGAATCTAAGTGTTAAAATACATGTTAAGTCGTTGGGATAGATGTATCTAGGTGAAAGATGGAATCTTGAATGGTTATTTTCGTGCTAGGCTGCTGTTTGTGGCCTATGTCGTGAAATATCCGGATATGATATCCGGATATGGGGACAGCAACAAACCTATTTCGGTAAAAATTCGATATTTTGAGCTACAGAGCTCCAAATCGAGTGCCGTTTGGACCTATGTGTAGCTAACACATAAGGCTACAACCCCGTAAAATTTCGTAGCCATTGGATAAGTCGTTTGATCTCAGTGTTAGTTTAAAGTCGCGTCTTGGTTGCTGGAAATTCAGTTGGCAGCAGTCACTTTGCGAAAATCATAACCAGAGTTATACAACTCCGATTGAGACATAAGATATGTCGTTGGAAAGCTTGTGAGGTCTAGTTTAACATATTAAAATCTCAGAATTTTTGGTAAAGAATTACAACTGCAGTTTTAATAAAATGGAACCTTGGGAGTGATATCTCGCGAAATGCAGAAACTGCATTCTGTCACGAGATATCCGGATATGATATCCGGATATTGGTATCCGGATATGGGCTTGGAGATATCCGGATATAGATATCCGGATATGGCCCCGACATATATCCGGATATTCTGGGTTTTCGAAGAACAGTGAAGTACTGTTCATACACATCGGAGTTATGGGTTTGTGGACCCTATTTTGATGGAGTTGAACTTCTGTAAATACTTAATTAAGTCAGAATCAAGGGACTAAGGGCTTGTGGCTTAGTGAGAAGCCTTAAGACGTAAAACGTAACAAAGAAACGTAGTCTTTATGTTTATGCGTACGAGCTATGTTATTGATATGATTGCTGGTCTAAATCAGATTGTGATTTCTGCTGTGTTGGACCTTGAGCGGTGAGGACTCTTGGCTTGGATTGATTGCTTGCAAGGTAAGCTTTTGTGTCCTCGGTTTAGCCATGTTATGGTTCCACATGTCCCATGGGGATGTGGTTTATGCATGCTGTGTTTCATGCTTTGATATTTTGGAAATGTTGTTGAGCTATTATATGCAATGTGCTTTTATGATATGCATGTGATGTCCACCTACACGGTAAGCCTGAGTATGTAGCACATACAAGATGGTGAGGCTATGGGTGAGGTGCAAGCAGTGTTCCTTGTACTTATGTGGGTATAGACGTATTCCTGCATTTCTCTGGCCAGTAGATTTTATTAACACACATGGCATGAATATCTGTTGCACTGCATAGTTTTGGAACTTATATTGTAAATACTATTTTTGAACTTATATTACACATGTAAGTGAGCTTGGGGTGGAAGATCCTTGAGGACCCCTTGCCTTACTGAGATTTCTTGTTTAGAGATCTCACCCCACGTTTGGGGACGCTTATTTCAGGATCAGGTAATGTTGAGGGCTCAGGTGGCAGGAGGCCAGAGTTTAGTTAGACTTATCTGTGTCATGCTGACATGTTGGATGCTGGTTTTGACTGCTGTTTATGTTTTCACGCTATGTTTATGATATTATGTTGAGACTGGTATTGGGCATTGTTGCCTTATTTGGTGAGCATGGGGTTTGTCCATGCCACATAGACTTGTTATGTTTTCTGTTAGTTACAGTTGTATTAAAGTATCAGGATTTTGGTCCAGGCTATGTGTTGTAGTCCTGTGACTTTAGATACTCAAATTATATTTATATATGAGGTATTCAGTTAGTTGTCTTGCAATTTACATACATGCAGTATTTTATGAAATTGATTAAGTAATCAAGTTGGCTAAGGTTAATGACGTCATAATTGAATTAAAGAAAAAGTTATTCCGCATTTTAATTAAGCGTGACTTAATACGATAGTATGTTAACAATCCGGGTTAACACGGGCTGTTACAGATGAAGTATCCTAGAAAATTATAATAAGTACATGAATATTCCTAGAAAAATACCTAAGTCAAGCATATCAAGTTCGGAGTCATAATAATGAGTGCTGATGTCAGAACTAATATCAGCTACATATAAAATGCGTACCGACAAAGTGCTGCAAAAATTATAATAAAAATATGATAAATCCTAGAAAAAATGGATAGGTTCAGACTATGAAGTTTGAGATTAAAATGATTAGCGGAGCTATTAGTGCTAATACTGACAGATTAAACTTAATGCGTATATAAATAGACATGGCACAGATTTTTAAGGCATTTGATACCTCCTACGTGCCTCTTTGCTGCAACATTTTCTGCCACCTTTCTCCATTGTTCTCCTTGCATGAAAAATCCCTCAAGGCACCACATTTACTATAGATTTTTCATCCCTAACCTTCTATACACTTAAGAGCAACCTTGGGGTGGGAGAAAAATGAGTTCTTGAGAATGTAAGTGGCTGTGTGTTCTGAGTTGGGGCTGTCCACCTTGGTTGGGTGTTGTGTATTTACTTGTTATTTGAAGCTTCAAGAAGCCATCTTTTGTGTAGAGGACCATGCTTGAGGAACCATTTTTGTAGTCTTGTGAATTCAGAACCATGGAGCTGTGTAGGAAGCTCCAAGATCACTCTTTTCCTCTGTTTTGAGCCATTGGTATGCATTACAACCTTTGTTCTTGAAGTTTTCATGTAAAAGATAAAGTCTTGGCATGTAAAATGATGTGATTGAGTGACTAACATGAACACTGGCCTAAGCATGCTTGAATGTTTAGAATGATTAAAAATGATGTCTTGGACCGATATCTTCGCGAAAATGCAAAACTGCATTCTATCACGAAATATCCGGATATTGGGTCTGAGGTATCCGCATATGGATATCCGGATATTGACCCTGTGATATCCGGATATGCCGCCGTGGAATATCTGGATATTCTGGAAAAATTCGTGTATTGATCTGTTCTGTTCAAACAGAGGTATAGATTAGGTTTCTGAACCCTTAATTGGTTAATATGAACCTCTGTAATAAGTTAACTAAGTCAGAATCATTTAGATTGAAGGTTTATGGCTTTGAATGAAGCCTAAGGACATTAAACGAAAAAGGAAACGTTGCCGCCATGTAATGAACTTCTAAATGATGTATATTGATAATGTTTCTGGTATAAACAGACTGTGATTGTGTTATTTGGTGATTGTGGGCTGGTGTGGACTCTTGGTTGGGGTTGTTAGCTTGAAAGGTAAGCTTTTGTGTCCTCGATTTTGTCCACGGTTGAGACCTCTGGTGGCAGGAGCCCAGAGTTGAGCTGATTATGTATACTGCTTTACTGCTATGCCTAGATTTGTTTATGCCTGACTATCAATATATTGTTATTTGATTTGAGACGTTGATTGGCTATGTTGCCTTATTTGGTGAGCGTGGGGGTTGTCCATGCCACACTAGTATCAACTATGTTTGTTTTACTTTTGAGTTGTAATATTGTATCAGGATATGGTCCGGTCTACATGTGGTAGTTCCGTGACTTGATATTATTTATGTCATGAGGTTATTCAGTTAATTATTTATTGCAACTTACATACGGGCGTTATTTTGAAAAAGAATAAGTAAACCCACTAGGTTAACATAATGTGTTTCATAATCGGAAAGAAAATGTTAGCTTCCGCATTTATTTAGCTGTGCTATTACCGTATGTATGTCTACTACACCGGGTGCACACGAGGTGTTACATTCGACCTTTATGAGGGATTATCTCACTCAATACAAGGCTAGAAGGTGTATGGTTTTATGGCTTTTGCTCACAAGTTCACAGGGAATCTTTTTCATGTTGAAACTTTCTTGATTTTTTCACCTTTTTAACTTAGATATATTTATCAAACTTTAACCAACCTTTCAAGACAAGCCAAACATCATTCCCATCAGATTTTGCATCGTGGAAATGGGTCCAAAGAGCTAGGAACGGACTTGGTCTTGTGAAGCAAAAATAGCATACAATTTTTGACTTTTTCAATGTATAAAGTAACTTGATTTTCAATGGTTTTCACTTTACAAATCACACATTTGAACTTTTGACCAACCAATTATACAATAACATAATTACACATCACATATAGCATAGAAAGCAAGAGATTCATCTTTGACCAAAGATTAAGCATACAAGTAAAGTTTAATCTTACTTTTTAAACTAGTTGACTTTTTAATTAACCAATCTTTGACCTATTTATTTAAACTATTCTACACATCAATTAATTAATTTAAACACATATAAAACCTTAGAATTTACCAAAGAATTGAACTAGACTGTTAGAACTCAGTTCATACCTAGTTTGCAAAATTACCAAAATACCCCACTACTAAAAAGTCTATTTTTCGACAAAAAATTCCATAAAAAATGGTATAAATTCCCTTGAAAATGAAGTGTTTGATGAAATTTTCAACGGAATTCAAGCCGTTGAATTTTCCTGATTTCCCTTTTTAGACGGAATTAAAGATTCCGTCGAAAATTTTAGACAAAATTTATTTCCGTCCAAAAATTTCGACAGAATTTATTTCCATGGAAATTTTTTTATGAAAAATCAATGGAATTCCATCGAAAATTGTTGTGATGTTTTTCGACGAAAAATGAATTCCGTTGAATATTTTCGACGAAAAATCAATAAAATTCCGTCGAAAACTGATGTAAATTTTTTTTACGGAAAACAAATTTCGTCAAAAATCTGCAACGGAAAATCAATGAAATTCCATCGAAAATTGTTGGGATGGTTTTCGACGGAAAATGATTCTATCGAAAATTTTCAACGAGAAATTAATAAAAATCTGTGGAAAAATGATGTAAAAATTGTCGACCGAAAACAAAATCCGTCGAAAAAATTTAGAAATTTTTTTTTTAAAATTTATCTCTACAAAATCAATACCAATTTTCTATAATGCATTTGATAATAAAATATAGGGAAAAGTGTGTATCATTTTAAAGGATGTAAAGTTATGTCATTTTAAGAGAGAGAAATAGATAAAATAGGAGAGAGAGTTGACAAAAAAAATAAAGGTGTGGGTCCCATCTTTTTGTGAGAGTGAAAGGATATAAGTTGTGTCATTTAAAAGAATAAACATTTTTTCCTCAAATATAATCAAATTAAACAACATATCAAAATAAAATCTCCTTATTCATTACATTGAATGAACAAAAGTTCATATCATGATATTAGGCTAAGTATTAAAAAAAAAAAACTTATAAAATTAGAGAGTAGTGTACTATAACTATATATAGTAACCTTAAAAAATTAAAAATAAAAATTAACAAATCAATACACAATGCAAAACTGACTCCGAAATTCTTGGACATGTATAATATGAATTAAAATTGGCATTGATTTATTTGTGGTGCATTCTTCCAATTGTTAATCCAAAGAAACCAAAATTGAATTTTGTATCAACCTCCTTGACAATAAGCACATTCTCCCATCTTATCCCAAAATTTCCATCCTCGTAGCACCAAGTTATGAAAAAAAAAATTCATATGCATAATCCATGATAAATGTATGGGAAAAGTGTTTATCCTTTTAAATGAAACAACTTACATCCTTCCACTCTCACAAAGAGGTGGGACCCACACCTTTATTTTTTTGTCAACTCTCTCTCCTCCTTTATTTATCTCTTTCTCTCTCTTAAAATGACACAACTTTACATCCTTTAAAATTACACACTTTCCTAAATGTATTTTAGTAGAATTGAGCATTTATGGCTTTGAAATGATCAATAAATAAATTGAAAATGATTCAACACAATCAATCAATTGTAAATAATAGAAAAAGACAAATGATGTCGGAGTCCTGATCTCACGGTCCACTAAGAAATTTGATAATAACCATCTGTAACGATCATGGAAGATTGCAATGGTACATGTGAAGATTGCACTAGGAAAACTCAAATGTTACACAAATAGTATTAGTACATGTTATTATGTGAACCTCATCTTCATAACAATTGATATATAGGTATCTACTATCTAGTGATGTAAAATTAAATCTCTGACCCCTATTAACCCAAGAGTGGCCCTTTCATGTAAGAAAAAAAATAAGAAATTTTTGAGTCTGAACATAACTTTTTGATGTAATAAAGTATGAGGCCAGCCCATTGACCATTAAGGAATAGACTAACCCAATGGTGGAATGTCTAGAAACTTGATAGGTAAAATATTCCCATAGGCTACCATAATGCATAGCTTTGGTCGCAAAATTTTAACATTTGACAAGAAAGTATCCTGTATGAAGAAAAGAGAAGAGAATAGAGGAGTGAGTGAGTGAGTAAGTAATTAATTCAGATTAGAAAGAATCGCAAGCTAGTTTGCACTTTGCAATATGGGAGTAAATATATATCTAGGATGCAAACTATGTCAATATATATATATATATATATATATATATATATATATATATATATATATATATATATATATATTTCAAATGCATATATTTTTCAATGAAAATGTTAAATAATGTTTTTTATAAAAGAACTACTTGATAGAAAATAATTGAAATTTTATCAATTATTTATTTACTAATTAACTTTTACATGTCTATATTATTTGTCGTCATGAAGCTTTTCTAACATACAAGATTTAATGAATAATATTAAACAAAATTGTAATTGAATAATTTTTCAATATTTTTACGCTTGAAAGTTGAAAGGCAATGCTTATTTACCGGAAAAGAAAAGAAAAGAAAGAAAGACAATGGCATCACTTAACTAAAAATAAAATGTATTAAAAAGACTTTAAATAATAATATATCTCTCTCTCAATATATATATATATATATATATATATATATATATATATATATATATATATATATATATATATATATAGGGTAGGGTCCTTTGATACCGGTGTCAAATTTTAAAATTTGACACCAAATCACAACTGTTGATTTCTGACAATCAATGACTATCATTTATTGGAATTAATAATTAATTAAAAGTATGATTCCCAATAAATGATAACCGTTGATTGGCGGAAATCAACGATTGAAATTTGGTGTCAAATTTCAAAATTTGACACCGGTGTCAAAGGGTCCTGCCTATATATATATATATATATATATATATATATATATATATATATATATATATATAATTCAATGCGTTATAATATACTCCTAAGTTCCTATATTATCTTTATATGAAATTTGTAGTTTCGTAAAATTAATTAATTTCCCCTATTTAAGAATCTTCTAAAAATCTTTCATTGTAGAATATAGTAGCAGCAATTTATCTGTCCGAAAATAAATTAGTCAAAAGCTTGAAGAAAAAATTGTTGGTCTATGAGAGTTCACACCTTAATACAACAATGAGTGACAGAAATTATCTTGAAAAACATATATCCATAAAGCAAATTGCATAAGTACTGAGAATTAACAATTTAAATAGAAATGGAATCTAACAATTTAATTACGAAACCACAATGAGAATTAGCATTTTAATTACAAAACTAAATAACGTATTCACTAAACGACAAAACTTGCATCTCTAAATATAATAAAACAAGCCAATAGTACACAATTTAACGTATTCACCAATTAATGCACACAAATTCTTATATATTGGTTATATAAAGACGATGAAACGAAATTTATATGACAGCAATATATATATATATATATATATATATATATATATATATATATATATATATATATATATATATATATATATATATATATATATATGGGATTTACATTTTTGCAGTTGCTGTACGTGCAACAATCAAATACTTGCCATATAAATACATGAAAACATTAAGTGCGGGAAATCATAACCATACATCTGTCATTGTTGTTTGTAAAGCGTCAACATAAATGATTTTACCTCTATATATATATATATATATATATATGTGGGATAAGATCATTTTATACCAGTGTAAGTTACACTCTCGATCTTATCCGTTAATCCCACTTATATCTTATGGCTCAAATTTTTTATTAATGTGAGCCATTGGATGTAAGTGGATCAATGGCAATCCATTTTATAATGAATTAATGACAACTTGAGATAAGTTTATCTCCAGCCACCCAAAATTATATCATTTTTTTATTTATTTTCTTATATTAATTGATTCATCTTTGAATGATTATGATTCCATTTTTTTCTCTCTTCCTTTATTACCATTGATTCATCTTTGTACGGTTATGATTTGGTAAGCCGTTGGATTAATTCATTCATCGACGGTTCTGATCTAATTTTTACATTTCACTGTGTCTCGTCTCTTTATGACACTCTTCCTCTCTCTTACCCTCTCCCACTCCTCCGATCAAGCCTCGCCTTTATCGCAGTCGATTGCGTCATCTGCATCCACACCACTCCATCGCGACCATCTGCCACAACCTCTTGTTCGCGCGCCATCTCAGCCCTTTTTGTCGATCTTGTTGCCGGTGTTTCAGACCTATGTGTGGTTTTTGTCTACAGTTGACCTTGTTGCCACCATTACAGAACTGTGCGTGTTTACTATTTAGCAAGGATGGCAGTTGCTAAGATATCCGGAAGAAGAGACTCAATGGGTTAGAGAAGAAGACTTGATAAAAAGGACATATTGAGATAAGATCACAGTATGCATATTTTAAGACGAAACTCGTCAATATGAATGTGCTTTCATTTTTAAGGAATCAATGTTCTGTATCTTCGAACATAGCATTGATTGTTGTAAGGCTTACCAAACATGTTATTCTGTTAAAAAGCATATTTCGAAGGTATATTTACCATATCTTTTCATGGTCATGTCCAAAATTTCAACATCACTCCTAATCCCGCAATCTTTAATTTTGAAGTATGTTTGTTGGGCACTCCCACCCTTTGAGCTAACTTTTGGTATGGTGTATCAAGGTTCTTTACATGGTATCAGAGTCTCGCCGTCCCCCACTTTCTCTTGTGGACGTTCTTAGCACAGGTAGGTTGGGCCTGTTGTATCACCCACTCTTCAAGTCCAATAGGCTCTCGTGTGAGGGGGCGTGTTGAGATATGTAGTCCCACATTGGTTGGATGAACAACTAATGTGGAGTTTATAAGGCCTTGGGCACTCCCATCCTTTGAGCTAGCTTTTGGGGTGGTGTATCCCAAAGTTCTTTACAGTTTGTGTGTTGAAATTTTTCTTTAGCAACCGATTAGGTTTATGGTGATTTAATCTGTTCTTGGTTGATTATGTAATTTATATGGATTATGTAGAGAAATGGTTTTCAAATGCAAATCCAATCATCTTCATATTTTCTCTCGATTTTTCAGAATCCAAAAACCCCAAGATTAGATGCAGTGATTTGAGGTTTAAGATTCCTAAATTTTGATTCTTAATGTTCATACTTGATATTTTTCTCTGGTTCGGTTATATGCAGTTGGTTCGGTTATATGCAATTAGCTGAACTGGATTATTTACTAGTTAACCAACATCTTTTTTAATCAAATTGTTATGTATAAATATATACTTCATCGTTGATTGGGATTGAAGTTTGGAGTCTTTATGTTGTGAAACTCTACTAAAAATCTTATCAAATTATATTCTTACCTGTAATGAGATGGTTACTGCTTTCTTATATTAATAATTTTGCAGAATTGGAGATTTAACTTTAAGTAAATGAAAATTCAATCGAAAAGTGAACCAAACATATAATTATTTAACTTTTTAGGTCTGTGAAATCCAGAAGGACCCAATCAATTAGTGGAGATTAAAGCTTCTTCCGGTGGTCATTTTAAACATATTTAAACAAATGAATTTAAAAGGAATTGATTATTGGGGCCCCTGCAAGGGACTAATCATTGTGCAGGATTTGTGATGAAAAGGGCATGTAAAGAAAATGCAGTACAACGATCTTCACCCTCTAATTCTATCATTGAAGACTACGATCACAAAGCTACAATTATACAGAAACAATTGAGGTCAATTGATAACTTTTCAATTGCCTTAATAACCTATCCCTATGAAAAATTACAATATGGGTATTAATACATTTCACTTTATAGCTCAGACCAAAACTTCTAGTGCTCCATCTGTAGCAAAAAGGTCTCATTCACAAAATTGAATACGGTTATGCTACTACTTTCAGCTATATTGTTCGAGAGATGATCAATCTTCATGTTGATAATATTCACTCCAAGTTGATACTCATGCTGATAAAGAACTGGGCAAAGGGAAGGAAAACATCTTGATGTTGCAGCTTCCTAAAGAAAAAGGTAGGATAAAATTTACAATGTAAATTAGTTCAGAGTAGGAAAAACAAGAGTAACTAGTTTGACCCATAAATTCCACTTTTGGCATTGTTACTATTTCTATAACAAGAATAACTAATATTCTGTACTTCCCCCCAATACATGACACAAGTAATAATAGTTAAATAAACAATGTTCCAGTTGTCACCTTATTCCATTACTTGTTACAATTCATAACCACAACCTAAATTATAAAAACTAAAGATAATTGAAGTTGGAAGGCAATAAAAGATGCCCGCAAACCTGTAGGTCCAATATAAGTTCCTCTAAGATGAAATGGCTTGCCATCAAAAGTTGTGGCTTTTCTTTCTCTTCTTCAATCGCCCTTGAAACTTCATCTTTCAAAAAACTTCATCTTTCAAAAAACTTCATCTTTTTATCCCAAGATATCATCTACTAGTTTCCAAGTTTCATCATTAACAACTTAAGTCTGCAGTAAAAATAAGACAAGGAAAAAAAATGAAAAGCACAAGTCAGAAATATAATAAGAAAGTCCATAAGCCACAAGAAAAAGACAGAAAGAAGACTACGAAATAATGAGTACTAATAGAACTAAAACAATATCATCTGACTTTCTTTCCTATAGCTTGACACAATTATAAGAACTGAAACTAGTGAAAGGAGAATATTTGGTTACTCATTTATTAAGTTTTCTTCTCTAACCCATTATTGTCTAAATAAAAATTAACAATAGACAAATGAAATTAAATGTTAAAACATAAATTAACATCAAAGAATCAATTTCTGGTTAGAATTAAAATAAAAAATCAAATACACAAGATTCAATGAATCAAAGAACGTGGAAGTGAATAGTAAACACACACAGGTCTGTAATGGCGGCAACAAGGTCGACTGTAGACAACAACCACGTACAGGTCTGTAATGGCGGTAACATGATTGACCACCGGCAGTAAATTCTCACAAAGGCTGGCGCGACGATGGTGGGTACCGGAAAGGGCTGAGACGGCACACGAACAGGAGGTTGTGTTGCAGATCGTCGTGGTGGAGCAGCGTGGATGCAGACGAGGCAATCGACTATGATGGAGAGGCGAGGCTTGATCGGAGGAGTGGGAGAGGGTAAGAAAGAGGGAGAGTGTCGTAAAGAGATGTGAGACAGAGTGAAATGGAAGAATTAAATCAGAACCGTTGATGAATGAATTAATCCAACGGTAATTAACACTTTGTAAAGGTTTGTAAACTTTTCACTTTGTCAATATAACGTTGCCCTATATATATAATAGCATAAAAACATCGTTTGACTCCACACCATAATAATTATAACCTTTTAATTAGCTATATTGGCAGACATACATGACTTAGGCCCTGTTTGGTTTGATGTATAAAGCCTGATAGTATAAGTTTATATTATACGTTATGACATTTTCAGTTATTTGGTGTGATCATCGTAGAGTATAAGCTTATACAGCATGACCCCTTTATACATCAAAAAGATGTATAACTTAATCCGGCCTAGGAGTGGTGGATGATAAGGTGTTGATGTATTAATATTACTTACAAGTACAATTCTCAAGAACTAATATATCATTTCAATATTTAGATATTAAAATAATTTTTTTTAATATATTAATTTTTAAAATATTGGAGGATATTATCTTATACAATATCATACCAAACGCTGAATAGTATTAAAATTTAATCAGGTCTTATACGATCAGGTCTTATACTATCAAGTCTTATACTATCAGGCTTTATCCTATACTATCCACCAAATATGCCCTTATTGACTTTAAGTGCCATTATTGGGTACTCAGTACAATCACTACATCATAAGGTTGTCTCCTCGTCACAAAGAAGAAATCACACAACTGACCTCTTTAAGTGAGTTAATAAAGCTCCACTCTACGCTGCCTTCCTATGAAGCACCGATACTCCAAATTATTTTTTTCAACGTATCGGATACGTGTATCGGAAACGTATTGTATCGTATCGACGAATTAACGGTCGTATCGAGAACGTATTGGGAACGTATCGAAAACGCCGTGTCGGAGTCGGTGCTTCATTGCTGCCTTCTCCTTCACATGGAAGCAATAAATTACTTGGATACAAGTGTACCTATAAATCAAAAGAATCAAAGACTGAATATAGCTGTGCATGTGCGAAGACAATTCTAGCAAGGGCCGTTAAAATATTAGTAGTAAATCAATCTTAATTTTCACATTAGATTCACATCCACATTTCTCCAAACAAGTTAAAAGCAGAAAATCTACTTATGTAAGATGCCACAAGCATATATTATTCCCCACCCCAAGACAATTATCACCGTAGTAGATAATTTTTATCAATCCAGTGAATTCCAAGAAACCATCAGAGTTGTATACATCCATAACCCACAAACAGCAGCAAACCAAATCCACTCATTTCTCAAATTAAACTTATCTATGGCAAATTCTTATTGTACAAAACCTAGCTCAGTCTAAACAAATATTTTTTTATTCTCAATCACTGTCAGCATAAGTGCAAGCCCACATTACAGTAAACAAACAAAGTAAGAATCTTGTTTCTCTCCCTTGAATTTTCCTTTTCAATATTACCCCTTTTATTTGATTTCACAACTTAAAATGGCCTGTTACTGAAGCAATTCTACCTAGACACCCTGCTCCACACAAGAATCAAGAAAAACAAAGAGAGGGGGGGGGGGGGGGGGGGGGGGGGCGGGGGGAGTAAATTGCTTCTCATTACCGATAACCAGTACATTGACAAATATAAACATAATATATAAATCTCTTTTCGTATTTGACATAGGTATGTTTATAAATTCATCCATATTTACAAATATCTCTATGATGAAAAACAAAAGGAATCAAATCAGTCATATTTTATTAGGTGTAATGAGCAATAGTAGAATATACCAAAGTTGATGAAAGGCAAGATGAAAAAGAAATTGAGAGAAAGACCCACAAGAGAGTTAAATGTGTCCGAACTGATGGCCCATACAGGATCTTACTGTAACAATACAAGGAAACTTTCACACTTCAGAATCAAATCAATTTCTCTCATATAATACATCAGTCAAAGAAAAATAAAATATTTTCAAAGCCAAAAATTGTTAGAATAGTCAATACCCATAAATAATCAATTGAGGACAAACTCACAAGATTTCACATGTTCTCTACATAAATAATCAATACCCATAATGAATTGCATACATTATCTGATTATCATGCACCTCAATTTTATTTTTCAATATTTCACATTTGTAAAACTCAATACAACTTTGGCATTTCATCAAACAGGTTATGTACAACAATTTGAGTGCTCTGAATAGCATTCATTCTAAATAAACAAGGTGTCTAAGCAAGCCTACCATTCATTAATAAGCCAAAACTAAATCATGTTTTCTAACTCACTGCACATACCACCAAGTGAATTGTAGAATACACAAACCATGTCCATGGAACTAAAGAACTAAAAATTACCTCATGTTGAAATGCGGTATCCTCGGTGGCTCCTCCTTGTCCACGACCTTCAGCCCTTGCACCTCCATCATGAACTGTGACACCAACACCGCATCATCACCATCCCTCACAACCGCAATCTTGGGGTTGCTCTCTGTATGAGCACAACGTGGGGTCCCAACAACGGTCACGTGAGACCAAAGGGTTAACCCATAAGGCAACACCGTCAAACCCTTGAAACGCTCCCTGAACTCAAACCCAGACAGCGAAATCGAATCCCGACAAGAGTCCGACCGTTCTCAACCTTAAACTTTGCAAAGTTCTCAACTTTCCCACTTTCCACTTCGACACAAAGCTTCTTCCCTGCAAGCCAAGCATGCTTAGACCCCTTGTGCAGTTTAAAAACATCATAAAAGCTCTTGTTGAAGCCCAAGGTGGAAACTTTCTGCAACAATGATCCTTGGGTACCCCAAAGTATTCCCCTGAGGGTCGAATTACATGTTGGGTTTGGCGTTCTTCTTGCAACAGAGGCAGGGGCAATGCGTCGGTAGAAACCCACTGCCGGCAAACATTTTTTTTTTTAATAAAAAATCTGGAGCCCATTAGCCGTTTATAATGATTTTCGACTTAATTCATTTTTTCGGTCAAGATTTTTTTGACGAAACTAGATTGCGTCGAAAATCTCATAAATATAATTTTTTTTCTTTAATTTTTATAATATCTTTTGACAAAAAATAAATTTCATCGAAAAATTTATCAATATAATATCTTTTTGATTTATTTTGGAGAAAAGTATGTGTTATTTTAAAGGATGTAAAGTTGTGTCATTATAAGATAGAGAAAGAGATAGATGAAAGAGGAGAGAGAGAGTTACAAAAAAAATAAATGTGTGGGTCCTAACTCTTTATGAGAGTGAAATGATATAAGTTGTGTCATTTAAAAGGATAAATAATTTTCCATTTTTTTATATTGATTCTGAGTTTTTCAGTATTAATTCTTGTGTTCAGAGACCTAATGATATGTATTTATAGGTGCTCAATAAGTTATTAGTCGTTTATAGCTGTTGGGCATAAAAAAATATGAGTTTCTTCAAGTTTAAGTCACTAATAATTGAAAATATTCGATTACTTTTTGGGGAGTATTCGAATACTTCTTCAAACCCAGAAAGTATTTGATTATTGTTTATCAAGTATTCGATTACTTTTATGCATAAATCAATTTTCATGCTGGTTTTTGGATTTTAATGCATTCTAATGATTTCCAATGACTTCTAAATGATTCTAAGTGACTTCTAACATATGTATGATTATGTTTCACACTTGCATAACAAATCTTTATGTGTGTGAACATTGTATGCATGATCAAAGAGAATATATGTCACCTATATGAGTTTATGATTTATTTTTGCACTTCCCAAGTAAAAGACTCAATCATAATAAGTTCTAAGACTCATAATGTACTATATAACCAAGAAGTGCTTGAGTCTTTATTGTCTTCTCTTCTTCTTCATATTTTGAGTCTTCTAATAGTTATTTTTTGCTTGAAATATTTGACTTAAGCTTTGACTTTGTATATTTGGGTCTTCTCTTCATGTTTGCACTTTGGTATAGGCTCCTTGTGTCATTTAGGCTTTGTTTGGGAGTTTGGAAGGGAAGGGGGAAAAATTAGAGGGAGTTAAAAAAGATGGTAAGGAAGAAATTAGAGGGTTAATGAGATATTTTTACAATTTTACCCCCTTTTTCTTTTGATAAGCAATTTTACCCTTTTTTAAATTAATATAAATATTATATTTTACAAATATAATCAAATTTAAAATTTCATAACAAAATTATTTACGTATTTTCACACTACAAAAAAGATCATATTTTTGACGAAATTTCTACGTTGTAAATGAAGAAAATTTTGCCAAAAACTTACTTTTCTGTCGGAATACTTTTTGTTGAAAGGCAATGAAATTTTTATCTAATGAAGTTTTTTACAAATATAAATTTTTGGTCAAATTTTTTTATAGAATTTAGCTTCTGTCAAAAGTTTTGCCGAAAATGATTTCTTAAATATTTTTGATGAAAAAAAGAATTTCGTCAAAAATTTTGACGAAATATTTTCCAACCAAGATTTTTGATGAAAATACGTCCCGATGAAAATTTGATGGAAATGTTTTTGTCAAAACTTTTTAGGGAAATATTTCTATCAAAACTTTCGACAAAATTTAGATTCTGTAAAAAAATTTATTAAATATTTTTTTTGTTGAAATTTTTTATTCAAAGGTTTTCATCAAATTTTGTACGGAAATATTTTCCTCAAAATTTTTTGACGAAAATGTGTCTGATGAAGATTTTGATAGAAATATTTTTTATCGAAAATTTTGAAAGAAACATTTTCCGTTGAAAACTTTGACAAAAAAAATTTTCGTCAAAAAATATGATGAAAATATTTCCGTCGAAAACTTTAAAAATAATTTAGATTCTATAAAGAATTTTGACGAATTTTTTTTCGTTAAGATTATTCACAAAAATATTTTTCGTCAAAATTTTTCACGAATATGGTTTTTTATCTATATTTTGAGGGAAATGTTTTGATGGAATTTAGATTCCGTAAAAAATTTTGACAAAAAAAATTTCGCTTGTAATTTTTTACATAACTATTTTTCGTCACAAATTTTTACAAAAATATTTTTCATTGAAAATTTTCGTTTGATGGAAATATTTTCCGTAAAAAAATTTGACGAAAATGTTTTTTTGACAAAATTACTTTTTGTCTAAAATTTTCGAAGGAAATGTGTTTTGTCGAAATTTTCAACGGAAATATTTTTCCTTCAGAAGTTTGATGAAATATTTATGTTGACAGATTCGACGAATTTAAATTCTAACAACAATTTTGCCTGAATTTCTTCCGAAAAAATTTATGTCAGTGATTATGGCCAAATCTTGTTCTTTCTCTAATTTTGTCTTTAGTTTCGTCGGAAATGCTTTTTCGTCTCTATTTTCAACGTAATATGATTTTCGTCAAAAATTTCGTCTCTATTTTTGCCGAAATATTTTTCGTCGATAAATTTTGTTGGTATTTGATACTTTTCTAGTAATATCACATTTAAAAAAGATTCATATTTATATAGTTTTCACATTTTATTGCTAAGGGTAGATAAGTAATTTGCCATATTTTTCCCCTCAAACCCCCAAAATTGGGGGAATTTTAATTTTAAGGGTGAGAAGGGTTTTGAAGGATTTTGTAAAAATCCTCAATTCCTTTCCCCCATATTTTTAAACTCCCAAACAAGGGAAGGACTTACTAAAACCTTCCCTTTCCGTCCCTTCCCCTCCTAAAATAATTCCCAAACAAAGCCTTAGAAATTGTTGCCATGCCTTTCATTGAGAGCTTTCATGTTGATCTATTTTGGTACTTGTTGGTACTTTATTATCATCAAAACTTCAAAAACAAAGTCTTCTTGACTTATGGTTCAACACCTCGTGCCATTTCTTTTACGATATGGTTATTTGTTGCTGTGATTCAAATAAAATTTAAACAAAAATATTTACAAATAGCAACATACAAAAAAATAAAATAAAATTGTGGACACAATGTTAGAGCACCTGAAAATGAAGATTTTTAAAAAAAGAATAAAAAAATATAAAGGAGGTTGTTTGGATATATTTATTTCTGGAGTTAGATCTAAACTAGAAATGTGTTAGATAGAGTTTTAAGGAATTATTCTGCAAGAGAAAAAAAAAGTTTTAAGGAATTAAATTAAGTTGCTTGGACAAATCTGTGCGTAGGCTAGCTACAATAGCCTTTGGATGTAGGACCAATTAGTCTCATTGAGTATATATGGTTTTCCCCACGATTAACATTTCAAGAGCTGAAACTTATGTCCTCTCCTAAAAGAATAATTCGCTTAGCGCTTAGCATTGCACTCAATCTTTCCGAGTGATAATGGAATTTGTTGAGCATAATTTAAACGACGCAAATTCCCTGATATAGTGGTAATAGTCTTGCCTTCACTTTCAATTGGGAATATCTATTGTTATACAGAAACAATTGTGCATTGTTATCGTTCAAATAAAATGGACATATGAACACATTCACAAACATGGAATATTAAGCTGTTGATGTAACAACGGAGCATCAAGCTTTGGTGTGAACACATAATCTTTCTACAAAATTCTAGCTTATAGCATCAGTACAAATTATGCACGTCACTTCAACCTAAAACTCAAGCTATTATTCAACAATATCATGTAGCAGCTTTGCTATTCCACTAGTTTACATAACTGGAAGGAAATAGAAAATATGATTGCATACATGGCATATTTATTCTTTAAACAAGCCAATTTCACTATAAATATTACAAGAGTAAATAGCATAAAATGCTTTTATTCAATTCAAGAGTGGTAGCTTTACGAGCACTTAATTTTTTAGTGGAGGATGCTTCCTTTGGATAGGCCTGTTGTCACGCCCTCCTACAAGATGCTCAACGGTAGTATACTCGACTTTTGAAGTTTCTATCTCGGATTCCTTTTGGGATGGAGGATACTTATGATGTGGAGGGTTGTAGCCATGCCCCCCTCCATGATGGTCGAGGGTAGTATAACCCACTTTTGAAGTTTCCTTCTTGGATTCCTCCATGGATGGAGGATACTTCTTATAGGGAGGCTCGTAGCCGTGATGATCATGGTCATGATGGTGATGATCATGGTCATGGTCATGATGGCCATCGGCAAGAGAAGTGGTGGCTAGAAGCACTAATCCAAGTACTGCTAGCAGACACAGGGACAAGTATTTGGGAGACATGGCTCTTAATTTCAATGCTCGAATGGTGTAAATACTTGAGCAATGTCATTGTCCTTTTATAATCTTCTAATACCTATATCAGCACGTGTCATTGTTAATAGGCAGTTGGTGGCACATTATAGTCAAGGGTTAAAGATGAATATATTTTCTTGTTTGACTGGTAAATCATATATATAGTGATGAATTTGATAATGTGTTGGACCAATTCTTTGAAATGACCGTAGTAAAGTAAGTGTACTAATTATTAAGTTTATATTTATTTCTTTTTGTTTACTTCTCTTACTGTTCTATTTATTGGTTTTTTTATGGAAGAATTTATACTTATTTCGTGTTACGACACAAAATCGAATAATTATCAATGCATAGACTAATATCAATAGCCCATCTGATACCCCAACAAATTAAACAATAAATAACCCCAAAATAATATATATTTGAATATTCAAGTTTACAACTAAACAAAATTTTAAAAGTAAATTCATAAAAACAATTTAAAGTTTAAATTTTTGTGATTGCATGCAGGAGATAATCCTCAAAGTTCTAACTCGGTTAGGACTTCTCCAAGTTCTCATAGGGCCATATATTCGCCAAAGAACTAGCTCAGCTAGACACATTATTAATATTATTTGTTGAAATGTTATTGATATTAGTTGTTGCAAGTTAAAGTCCTAGCTCTTATAGGCATTCTCCATATTCTTCAAATCGTAGAGGGGCAGACGATCTCCAAGTCCTTGCCTAGGAAAACTTCAATTCCTGGCCTGACATTTCATTTGTAACTAATGTGATAAGTCAGTTTCTTAATTCTCCATGTCAAGAACACTAGAATGTCGTCATTCGTATTCTCAATTATATCAAGGCATCTCTAGGAAAAAGCCTTGAATATGAAGATAAAGGTTATGTTAAATTTGTTGATACTCTGATGCTGATTGAGTCGGTTGTCCTACAGATAAGAGATCTACATACAGGCTTTTCACTAGAAAGTGCTTTGATACCATAAAATGTAACAGCTCGTGTTAACCCGGTTTGTTATCATACTATCGTATTAAGCCACGCTTAATTAAATGCGGAATAACTTTTTCTTTAATTCAATTATGACGTCATTAACCTTAGTCAAGTTGATTACTTAATCAATTTCATAAAATAACGCCTGTATGTAAATTACAAGACAACTAACTGAAATATCTCATATATAAATATAAAGTGAGTATCTAAGTCACAAGACTACAACACATAGCCTGGACCAAAATCCTGATACATTAATATAACTTTAACTTAAACAAGACATAATCAAGTCTATGTGGCATGGACAAACCCCATGCTCACCAAATATGGCAACATAGCCCCAACAGCAGTCTCAACTCAATATCATAGAAATAGCAGCAAAACATAACAGCAAGCAATATCCAGTCATGTCAGCATGTACAGCAGTATCTAACTCAACTCTGGCCTCCTGCCACCAGGAGTCTCAACCCCTGGGTTCCCTGAACCTGAAATAAGCGTCCCTAAACGTGGGGTGAGATCTCTAACAAGAAATCTCAGTAAGACAAGGGTTCCTTAAGGATCTTCCACCCCAAGCTCACGTACATGTGCAATATAAGTTCTAAAAGCAGTAATTTCCAGTATAAGTCCCAAAAGTATGCAGTGCAATAGATATCCAATGCCATATGAGTTATCACTATTCTACTGGCCAGAAAAATGCAGGAATACGTCTACTACCCACATAGTAAGTACAAGGAACACCGCTTGCACCTCACCCACAGCCTCACCCTATTGTATGTACTACATTCTCAGGCTTACCGTATAGGTGGACTCACATGCATATCATAACATCACATTGCATATAACAGCTCAACAGCATTTCCAAAAATCAAAAGCATGTAACACAGCATGCATAAACCACATCCCCATGGGACATGTTGGAACCACAACATGGCTAAACCGAGGACACGAAAGCTTACCTTGCAAGCAATCAATCCAAGCCAAGAGTCCAATCACTCTCAAAGTCCAAACAAAGCATTATCACAATCTGTTATGGACCAATAATATATCATTAACCAAAGCTCATACACATAAGCATAAAGACTACGTTTTTCCTTTTACGTTTTACGTTTTACGTCTTAAGGCTTCCCACCATGCCATAAGCCCTTAACCCCTTAGGTTCTAACTTAGATAATTAATTCAAGAAGCACCACTTCATCAACTAGGGTCCCTAAACCCATAGATCAGTCCTGCATGAACAGTACCTCACTGTTCATCAAAATCCCAGAATATCCGGATATATGACGGGGGCATATCCGGATATCCCATATCCGGATATCACAGAACCCCATATCCGAATATCAATATCCGGATACCATATCCGGATATTTCTCGAGCACATATCCGGATATTTCACGACAGAATGCATTTTTTGCATTTCGTGAAAACATCCACCAAAGGTCCAACTTTTAACACTTAAAAACGTTCAAGACATCATTTTTAAGGACATATAGGTTCATACACTGTTAGGCTACATGTTTAACTCATTAGTGTAACAGCCCTAATCCCTATAGCAGATATTGTCCGCTCTGCCCCCCTTCCGGGACTCACAGTTTTACGTTCTGGGGTTACCCCCAAATGGCCTCCACTAGGAAAGGTATCCACACCCATATATATGGCATGCTTTGTTCTCCTTTCCAACCGATGTGGGACTTTTACATCCTCCCCCACTGGGAATACAGCGTCCCCGCTGTACACACCGGTCCAGGACCAGGCTCTGATACCATTTGTAACAACCCCAATCCCTATAGCAGATATTGTCTGCTCTGCCCCCTTCGGTTGGTGAGGGGAACGAAGCATGCCATATATATGGGTGGGGATACCTTTCCTAGTGGAGGCCTTTTGGGGGTAACCCCAGAACGTAAAACCGTGAGTTCCGGCGGGCCCGAAGGTGGCCGGGGCAAAGCGGACAATATCTGCTACAGGGATTGGGGCTGTTACAAATGGTATCAGAGCCTGGCCCTGGACCGGTGTGTACAACGGGGACGCTGTATTCCCAGTGGGGAGGATGTAAAGTCCCACATCGGTTGGTGAGGGGAGCGAAGCATGCCATATATATGGGTGTGGATACCTTTCCTAGTGGAGGCCTTTTGGGGGTAACCCCAGAACGTAAAACCGTGAGTTCTGGCGGGCCCGAGGGTGGCCGGGGCAAAGCGGACAATATCTGCTATAGGGATTGAGGCTGTTACAATTAGCATGCCAAGATACCATCTTTAAGCCATTACAACTCATGATCATGGTTAGGCCACTTACCCCAAAGCTCCAAAACAGAGGAATGAAGACTATTGGAGCTCACCAACAGCTCCTCAAACTCAGACCAAGTAGGAGCACGAAAATGGTACATCCAAGGTGGGTTCTTGCACCAAAAGATGACTCCTTGGCACCACCAATGCCAAGCCAAAGGTCCACCCCCGCACAAAAACCCAAAGACAACACTCACACCCTCTCACAGTGGCTATAAACTCAGAATGTACACTTACCCTTCCTCACCATACAAGTTCTTAAGTGTTTACAAGAAGAAAAGAGAAGAATCAAAGCCAAAGGTGCCAAATTTGCTCAAGAAAGGGTGAAGAACCAATGAAACAATGGCAAGATGATCAGCCTCCACACAAGTCACGTAGGAATAAGAGGGTCTAGGGTTTTATGCCCACTAATAAGCATATTATAGCCAAATAGCTAAATAACGCGCAATATTAGCATTAATAGTTACGCAAAAGATTTTAATCTCAAACTTTGAAATCTTAACCTATTCATTTTTCTAAGATTTTTCATATTTTTATTTTATTTTTTGGAACACCTTTCCGGTACGCGCTTTTCCATAGCCAGTATTAGTTCTGGCATCTGATCTCATTATTTTGACTTGAAACTCGTTTTACAAGTCCTACATATTATTCTAGTAATTATCATGCACTTATTATAATTTTCCGGGATACTTCATCGGTACGCATTTATACCAGGTAGCAGAACCGGTATCTGCGCTTTTCTTCCGAAAAGCGATTTTCAGCCTTATTACCCACTTACTGTCATTATTAGAGCCTTATTATAATTATTAGGGTCAATTATGGAATTATTTCCTAATTCTCACAATTAATTAATTAATTACCTTAATCAGCGGTGCGGGTTCTTACAGTTGAAGTGACAGTTGCATTTTCAGGGCACGTTTTCAAGATTTGCAATGAAGACTAGCAGCAAGTGGTACATACCTTTCATGTGGATTCAGAAGTGGTTGAGGGAACTTCAGTGTCCCCTGGTAGTGATCTTGGTGTTCTTGTTTGAAGACTAGCAGCAATCTGTCCCAGATGGGACTCAATGTTCCTAACCATTGCATCATTCCTGGTGACATATTCTTTGACATAGCTTTCCAGGGTACTGATGCGTAGGTCATCTCTGTGGAACAGAACGTAATTGTTCCTTCCTTGTTCAAACGTTCCACTGCTGCTTCCTTGCTGGTACTGCTGCTGTTGAGTATTGAAGGGTCTATGGTTCATGGGTGGTCTCCACTGGGGGTTATGGTTCTGATCTTTGGAAATAGTTCCTCCAGGACTTGAATTGGTATTGCGTCCTGCTTGTGGATTGTCTCTGGTGAAGTTCCTGTTGCCAAAATCTTTGGCATAACACACCAATGCAGTGGATGGGCAGTCTGTTGAGTCATGAAGGTCACTACAGGTTGAACATGGGTCTGTCTCAGCTGCCGTGTGTTGTAAGACTTCCATCCTTGGTGCTTCTTGGTCAGCTTTCAAGTTCGGCACTTCATTCATAAGTGAGGCCAGCTGGGATTCCATGGCAGTTTGTATATCCAATTCTATCATGCCAGGCTTCCTTACTGGGTTCACCCTATTTTTGGCCATTGGAGACATCTTTCAGCAGTTCCTTCTATGATTTCGTACCTAGATTCAAGTGTCCCTGTAAAAAAATATCCTCTGCAGCAAAATCTAGATGAGATTGAGAAGTATGGTCAAGTCCCTTATAAAATGATTGTAATACTCCCCAACTTTTCACCCCATGGTTTGGAGATTTCCTGATAATGTCCTTATATTTTTCCCATGCCTCATAGAGATTCTCTCCATAAAACATTCTAAAGTTAGAAATTTCTACTCTAACATCATCTTGTCGAGACATGGGGAGAAACCTCTCTATGAATTTGTTAGACAGCTCTTCCCATGTGTGGATTGATCTAGGGGTGAGAGTTTTCATCCATGTTTTTGCTTTTAAGCCCAGGGAGTGAGGGAACAGCCTCATTCTCATGCTTTCTTCTGTCACGCCCTCAGCCTTGAAATTATCACAAATATCTTGGAATATGGTGAGATGTGTGTAAGGATCTTCTGCACGGAGTCCATTGAAGACTCTTGCTTCCCTAATCATGTGAAAAATGATAGGTTTCAGTTCAAAAACGGGTGCTACAGAAGGGAGGATTACTCCTCTGTCCGGTCTGTTCCTGAATGGAGCAGCCAAAGTTCTGAAATTTTGTTCAGGAGGAACATCTTCATTGTTATTGTGATCAGCAATATTTTCAAAATCTTCTTCCCTGAGATTCCTTCTTCTTCTATGAAGAGTACGTTCTGGTTCAGGATCAAAAGGAAACTCAGGTATTTCAATGGAGTGGTTAGAGTTTGTTTCTGACTCTTCACTCATAAACCATAAACACAATTCATATATACAACAGATTCAAGTGACACGAAAAATTAAAAATCAAGTATACAAAGTATTGTCTAAAAACAGTGAATAAGAACAAATTTTAGTATTGCTATCCCCGCAACGGCGCCAAAAACATGTTAGGTGGTTGCTGATGGTGGAAAAATATAAGTTCTAGTGGGGGAAGTTCCTTTGTTCTAGACAGAACACAGATTCGCTCCTTTACTTCCAACCCAAGTGCACGCATCAAGTAATAATGGGTGTATTAAGGCCCAGATTATCGTTCCCACGAGGATAGGATCCTAATTATTGTCTCACTATTTTATAAAGAATGAAAATGAAAAGAAAAGTTAGTAATGAACGATTTGGTCGAACGTCCCCTATTGTCTTGACAATGTTCCTCAGGAACAGTAGGTTCAATCTGATAGCAAATAATTACTCGCTGCGTTATATATGTGATCCTTCCTGTTTAGAAGAAGGTGAGATAATAATCATTGATGTTTGAGAGATATAAGATTAAATAAACTATAACTACTAAAACAACAATAACTATAATCAAGAGACAACAGGGTGATAATGTTAAAAATGGTTTTATTAGAAGGAACGAATTTGCTGCTCCACTCTTAAATGGCTATTTTCTCTGCTTAAGACCTAGCACTTTTTGGCTTTGTCCCAGTTTCTTATCTGCCAACTCTAATTCCTCAGCTCATGGTCTAGATGGCTCACAAGTTTCCATATTCTTATGGCTCCCTTGACTCCAACAGGTACTTAGTACAGAACCTTAAAATGGACGAGTTGACCCCTTATTCCTAAGGTGACCAGTAGTGTTTTTGCCATGACACTACCTTCCCCCAATGGCTAAGCAGTCTGAAATCCCTTCCTTATGGAAGTTCCTTTCTCAGTATGTGTTCAATTTCCATTGATACACAATGAATATAGCATACTTAGCCAAAGAAATACAAAAAGCTTCAGTCAACAGTTTCGAAAACAGTTCTTTAAGAGTTTTACAGTTTACCCGTTCCACAGATAGTTCAGCTTATGGCTGATATTTTAAACAGAATTATTCCAAACTGAAGTCCCATAGACCCGAGATTCAGTTGAGAGATAACGAATAGAACGAAGAGAAAAACACTTGTATTAATTTAAAAGATAGTTTACAAAAGAAACAGAAAATGGAGAAGGATGGTTTGATGCTCATGAGGAGTTTTAAAGGTTGTTACAGGGAAGATCAGATGGGTTGTCAGTTAACTACAGTTACAACTTAAAACAAAACTAAGCTACTACTAATTACTACTACTAGGTGATCTCTTCCTTTTGGACTTCAAACCATTCCAGGAGTCGATGCTGTTTTTGTGTGTGGGGTGTCCTATTTATAGATGGAAGAAGAGTGGCAATTGTGTAAATCCTTTGGAACTGGTTGCTTGAATGAGGGGACGGGACGATGGTGGTCAGAGTATAGAAGCTATGCAGATTGCTGAGTGGGTCAGAATTTGTTGATGATTAGCCGTTGTTTGCAGTTCCTCCCATGCCTTACTTTCTTTTTTAGCCAATGAGAACTCTTGATTCTCTGCTCTTCACGTTTCCAGCTGCTCAGTTGGTGCACCACCTCTGCTTTTAGAAGACTTTAAATCCACGTTTCCTGCAAAATGTACAGAGGCATTAAATGAGTGGAGCAGGTGCATTAAATGAGTCCCAGTCCGTTCCGCTTTTAATATATTTAAAAGGAATATGTTACCATACGTTCCCCCATTGTGCTTTTGTCACAAATGTGTAAAATAAGTGATTTTTATGCTGAAGTTGCTCATTAGATGAGGGAACGTGCAGTATTTTGCCATCAAAATGGGCTTAGATGGAAACGAATTTACGTCCCATCATATATATCCAATAACTCTACATATTTTTATATCATCCTTTGTTGCCAAGCCCATTACGGTTGGGCCAAGGAGAAGGGTTAAGCCCACTTACTTAAATGACTATGTAATGGGTTAGTGAATGTATTAGCCCACAATGAGGGGTAGCAAGCATGATGTGTGTGAAGAGTGATGTAATGTGTGTTTGTGTGTTTAAATATGAAATGAAATCAGAAAAAGAGTAACAAGAAAATTTCCAAAACTTCCCTCTCTTTTCTCTTCTCAGATCTCAACTCTTTCTTCTCTTCCTTGCTAAATTTCTACTGTTACATTGGTGCTTTCATTGAGTTTCAATGGCAGATAACACTCGTCTTCGTGCAATCACTGAACAAATTCAGGATCTCCAACTTCAGCGTCAAACGGCAGCGGATCAGTGGGCGAATTTTGAGATCACCCAGGATCGCCGCTTGGAATCCATGGAACTCCAGCACATTCAGCGTCTAGACGAAATTCGTCAGGAATTTCGTCAACAATTGACGGATATCATGGTGCTTCTTCAATCACATCACGGCAATGCTTCTTCCAGTAACTCTGGTCCAGGTATTTTGGGATCTGGTCCCGCTCGTAATAATGGTGATATGAATCGTCCTCGTACTATGAAGATGGATTTTCCCAGATTCGGATCTGGTGATCCCTCTAATTGGTTATTTGCTGTTGAAAATTATTTTCGCTTTTATCATGTGGTTCCAGACGATAGACTTTTAATGGTTTCCTTTAATCTGGATCCACCGGCGGCGGGCTGGTTTCAGAGCATTTTTGAGACTAATAATTTTCCTGATTGGCCAACTTTTGTTACTGCTTTACAACAACGATTTGGCCCTACGGAATTTGATGATCCTACTATCGGATTGGCCAAACTACAGCAAGCGACGTCCGTGGCGGAATATCAGACTGCCTTTGAGCAGCTGGCTCGACGGGCACCTGACTTATCCACTACGACTCGTAAGAGTCTGTTTCTTTCAGGGCTGAAACCCAAAATTCGGAGGGCTGTCCTCATTCATCGACCAACCACGATGACTGAAGCTTTTGCCTATGCTAAGATTTATGAAGAGCAATTTCTGGATGACCGCATGGTTAAACCATGGTCTGTGCGTTCTCAGGTATCAGCACCTACCACGGCCCTCACTCAGATTTCGGATACTGCTCCACCCATCCGGCCTCCAAGTCTTCCTAGCAGACAGTTGACAGCATTACCTCCTATTCCTATCAAACGTCTGTCTCAGGAGGAAATGCAAGCTAGAAGGGACAAGAACCTTTGTTATAATTGTGATGAGCGTTTCGTTCCGGGCCACAAGTGTAAGGGACGTGCCTCTCTCTTATACTTGGAGGGCATGGAGGAGGACCTTCCATTGGAGGAACCTGACATGGTTTCCCCACACGAACCGTCGCCGGAACAGGGGCCAATACCGGAAATCAGTTTTAATGCATTATTTGGGCATCGATCTACTAATTCGTTTCGATTAACGGGTTACATGGACGGTCAGGCCGTACAGATTTTGATTGATGGCGGGAGTACTCATAATTTTATCACCTTACGAATGGCATCTCACTTGCAATTGGTATTGCATGCTATTTCCCCTTTTAAGGTGCAGGTGGGAAACGGAGACGCCCTGTTGTGTTCGGCTTCTTGTAAGGCCATTCCAGTTACTATTCAGGGTCATCACTTTGTAACTGATCTTTTTGTCCTGGATTTAAAGGGGGCAGATGTAGTTTTGGGAGTTCAATGGTTGTCTACATTGGGGCCTATTCTCACTGACTACTCTGTTTTTACCATGACTTTTACCTATAAGGATGCTACGGTCGTTTTACAAGGGGATTCTACAGTTGATCCACAGTTGATCACTTCCTCTCAGTTATCCAAATTAATGGCTCAGGATTCCATATCTGGTTGTCTCATGTGCCTTTCCAGTGATTCACCAGACGACGACTTTCAACCAAGTCCATTACACTCGGTCACCGATACAGCCATCACTCACTTGTTACAAGAATTTGAGGATGTGTTTCGTGTGCCCTCATGTTTACCTCCTGATCGCCATTACAATCATCATATTGATTTGTTGCCTAACTCCCGCCCCGTTCAGGTACGACCTTACCGTTACCCTCACTTTCAAAAGAATGAAATTGAACGTTTAGTCAAGGAAATGTTAGCAGCTGGGCTGATCAGACCTAGCCAATCTTGTTTTAGCTCTCCTGTTCTTTTGGTTAAAAAGAAGGATGGTACGTGGCGATTCTGTGTTGACTATCGTGCACTAAATGCCATTACTATCAAGAATAAATTTCCTATCCCTACTGTGGATGAGTTAATTGATGAACTCCACGGTGCTTCAATTTTTTCTAAATTGGATTTAAGATCCGGTTACCATCAGGTGCGCATGCATCCTGAGGACATCTTCAAAACGGCTTTCCGCACCCATCATGGGCATTTTGAGTTCACAGTCATGCCTTTTGGTCTTTCTAATGCACCTTCAACGTTTCAGGCTACAATGAATGAGGTTTTTGCTGCATTCCTTAGAAAATTTGTGGTTATTTTCTTTGATGACATCTTGGTCTATAGTTGCTCTTTTGCAGAACATCTCTCTCACCTTCAACAGGTGTTACACTTATTGCGCTCTCACTGCTTATTTGCTAAGATGCCCAAATGCTCATTTGCCAAATCATCTATCCAATTTTTGGGTCATGTGATTTCGTCTATGGGTCTCTCTCCGGATCCGGAGAAGTTGCTTTCAATCCAAGATTGGCCTTTACCAACAACTCCAACCCAAATTCGAGCCTTTTTAGGCCTTTCTGGGTATTATCGCAAGTTTATTAAGAACTATGCCACCATTGCGGGGCCCTTGACAGATTTGTTAACAAAATCCGGTTTCTCTTGGTCACAGTCGGCAGCAGTAGCCTTTCAGCAGCTCAAGGAAGCCCTTTTACAGGCTCCTATTCTCCGACTACCGGATTTTTCAAAACCGTTTACTGTGGAAACGGATGCCTCTGGGATTGGGATTGGGGCTGTCCTTTTACAGGAAGAAGGGCCTTTAGCATTTTACAGTCGCAAGCTGTCACCTACGATGCAAGCTAAGTCTACGTACATTCGTGAAATGTATGCCATTACTTCGGCTGTAAGTAAATGGCGCCAATATTTGTTGGGCTCCTCCTTTGTTATTCGCACTGATCACAAGAGTCTCCACCACCTGATGAATCAGGTGATTCAAACCCCGGAGCAACAGGAGTTTTTATCCAAATTGCTGGGATTTGATTTCAGCATTGTTTACAAGACTGGCAAATCCAACGTGGTGGCTGACAGTCTGTCGCGTATGTCAGATGGGGCTAGGACACAATCCTCCCCACATCTGTTGGCCATTACCGGACCTGTTCTCAATTATACATCAGTCTTACAATCTGAGTTACAGTCTGATCCCTACACTAAGCAGATTATTACAGACATTACAAACAAGGTCAATATTGACAAATGGAAACACTGGAGTTTGCGCAACGGTCTCCTTTTTCTTCGTGACCGCATTTTCATTCCAGCTACTTCTCCTCTACTGGACCACATATTGCATGATATGCACACTTCTCCGCAAGGAGGCCACTCCGGTATTCAGGGCACTCTCCAACGAATCAGTAGAAATTTCACCTGGCAAGGAATGCGAAGACAGGTTAGTGATTATGTACAAAGGTGCGAAATTTGCCAGAAAATAAAACCTCCCAATCACCCTCCTTTGGGTCTTTTGCAACCATTACACACTCCCTCTTCCTTATGGACTGACTTAACCATGGATTTTATTACTCACTTACCTCTATCCCTGGGTCACACCGCTGTCCTGGTAGTGGTGGATCGCTTGTCGAAAGCCGCTCACTTTGTTTCCCTTCCATCACATTATACAGCACCCAAGATTGCCGAACTCTTCTGGAATCATATAGGGAAACTCCATGGCATGCCCCACTCCATAGTCTCTGACCGTGATCCCATTTTCCTCAGTGACTTTTGGCGTTCCCTGTTCAAAATGCAAGGCACCCAGTTAAAATATAGTTCGTCTTATCACCCTCAAACTGACGGGCAAACTGAACGGGTGAATAGATGTTTAGAAACTTATCTGCGGGCTTTTGTTCATTCGCATCCGGCATCGTGGTCCAAATTTCTGAGCTGGGCGGAGTATCATTACAATACTTCCTTTCATCACTCCACGGGTAGTACCCCCTTTGAGATCATGTTTGGGTGTCGTCCTCCTAACCTTCTGGCTTACTGTCTGGGTGGTTCAAAGAATGAAGCTGTGGATACAACATTAGGACAACGTGTCAGTATAATGTCTACTTTGAAAGATAATCTTTCACGAGCTCAACAAATTATGAAAGGACAAGCAGATAAAAAGCGTAAAGATTGGACCTTTACCGTCGGAGAAATGGTTTTGCTTCGGTTGCAACCTTACAGGCAGCTGTCCGTTCACCGCCGTTCATCCCACAAGCTATCTCTTCGTTATTATGGTCCCTTCGAGGTACTGGAGCGTATCGGTTCGGTAGCATATCGGCTCAAGCTTCCACCTTCCTCAAAGATTCACCCAGTCTTCCATATTTCTCTGCTTCGTCCGTTTCACCCAAGCCGCACGTATCAAACTCACCAGTTACCAGAGACTACCTCCTCAGCTACCCTCGATCACCAACCGTTGGCAGTGATATCCTCCAGATCGGTTTGGCGCAAGGGACAAGTGATTCCGCAAGTGTTGGTTCAGTGGGCTGGGCTAGGGCCAGAAGATTCCACATGGGAGGATGCAGCTGCGCTACAAGGTGGTGTTTTGTTACCACCATCGCAGCCAGAAGACCAGAATGGAAAAGGGGATGGAAATAGGGTTCTGGGAGGAAACTCTAAGCTGTGGCAAGAGGTTGTCAACTTAAAGGGAGCGCGCTCCTCTGGGGAAGAGGAAACGACAGACTTTGGGAACCCACAAGGAGCAGCGCCTGCAGCTCCTTTTCCTCTGCCCAAGACGTCTCTCTCTGCCCCACAACAGCTGTCCACTGCAGCGCCTGAGGCTCCTTTCACGCTGCCCAAGACTGCGCTCTCTGTCCCACAAAAGCTGTCCACTACAGCGCATGCAGTTACTTTCGCACTGCCCAAGGTATCGACCCCTGCTCCACCGCAGCTGCCCAAGGCTCGAGATAATCCAACGGTACTCCACACGCATCCACTGTCGGCAACCGCACAGCCGCAGGATCTTCCACGTGTGACTGGGGGGTTCGCATTGGGCTGGGACGCGTCGAGCCCATCTTCAGCGGTTTTGGTTGAGCCCATCGCGGACGTTGGGCCTTCCGGAGGGGAAGGCAATGTTGCCAAGCCCATTACGGTTGGGCCAAGGAGAAGGGTTAAGCCCACTTACTTAAATGACTATGTAATGGGTTAGTGAATGTATTAGCCCACAATGAGGGGTAGCAAGCATGATGTGTGTGAAGAGTGATGTAATGTGTGTTTGTGTGTTTAAATATGAAATGAAATCAGAAAAAGAGTAACAAGAAAATTTCCAAAACTTCCCTCTCTTTTCTCTTCTCAGATCTCAACTCTTTCTTCTCTTCCTTGCTAAATTTCTACTGTTACATCCTTTGTGCCAATACACACAGATTCATTCAATATTCCTTTCATCTCTTGTTACTTTACATGGAGCATGGGTTTCTTAACGTGCCATGGGGTTTCATTATTGGGTATGGACTTTTTTCCCATTCACAAGGATGGTGGGATCGACCGATTCTACTGATTTAACGATTTATCACTGTGATCCCAAACAATTCTATAACAAAGTGATATTGATTTGCGATCTGAATACCAGGAAGCACAAAAGACGTAGGATCGAACGATCCTACGATATTGCAAGCAATTTTAACAACAGTGTACTAGAGTATAATTTTATTTTGGCTGTGATATTTATATCTTGTAAGAGTGACTTAATATCCTATGTTGATTTAATAATTTATACTTTGATATTCCAAAATAAAGTGACTTTTGTTGTAAGACTTATATTCTGGGTCTTCTTTATAATGTATTTGTAGAATTAGAGTTCAAAGTACATGAGCAACGTTACTCAGTTAATAATCGAGGTTTGTTACATTATTTTTTTGACATACAAATTTTGGAAAAATAATTTGTAAAAAATAAGAAAATTGAAAATTTATCAAACGCTTCATTCAATCCTATTGCGGACTCAACAAGTGCACTACTAGAATGTAAAAATGTTGATTACTTGATAGAAAAGAAACATAGCTAGGGTTTCAACTTCCCCAATCTCCCCTTTATGTTTTGAATTTACTCTTTCAAATTAATCTTCCTTAATATAAAGCCAATCAATTCTTTTCGTTTAATTAGGATTCAATTCCTTGACACCATAAATCTTTATAATCTTGCAAGAACCCTAGTTTCAGGATATTCCTCAAGAAAATAAGCCTTACGTTCAAGAATCATACGATTGCATAAAACTCTATGTCTATCCCTAGAATCACAAAGATTACGATGAAATTATCATGTACAGATCATACACAAATATTCCTATTGTCATGCACTTACCTCCGATCAATCTACAAGATTCAAGCTCATAGAAAACATTAAGAAAATTTAACTTCATTCAAAATAAAAAAGGAAACTTGATTCCAACCCGTCTCTGGCTTTCAAGAACATGAACTACGCACTTCCTATGCTTCCTCTCAGCTTTAGTTCCCCAAGAGTGATCAATTCTCTTGATTTCTACTTCAATATGCCCTTTAATAGATAAAGAATATGTGCCCTAGGTAGATGATGGGACAAAAATTCGTTCCCATTTGAGCTCATTTTACTGATAAAAATCCATGTGTTTTGTTATTTGGCATTCAACTTTTGCTGTAAAAAGACGTTCCTAAATCCTGGGAATAAAAGTACCAAAAGGGAACAAATGTTGATATCTTTAGCTGATAAAGCAGGAAAAAAAGAGAACGGTTTGACTTATTTGTACACCTGCTCCACTAACCTCCCCTCTGAATCTTTTGCAGGAAAGTCTGAACAAAAGTTTCTAAAAGCAGAAAGGGAAAGAAGAGTGCTCATTGGGCGAAAGGAAAGAGGGGCATGTGGGTTTCAGAATAAAAAGGAAAAACTCAACCCTAAGCCATCTAATCAAGCAACTTGCTTCATCTGTCAGAATAGCAGTTCATCGCCTCTCCATACAATCACGGAACAACTAAAGGAAAATCACAAGATTGCCATCCTCTCCTTCAGCCTACAAGTAGGAGAACCCCAAACGAAGAAAGGATCGAATTCCTTAAGAAGAGATCATCTAGTCATAGTTTAAGTTTCTGTATTTTAACTTGTATAGTTTTAGCAATAGCTAAGTGACAACAACCCTTTCCCCATTCCTCTTCATCATTTGAAACTCCTCACGAGCAATCTCCATACTTCTCAGTATTGTAAACTTGTTGTTTATTAATATACGTTTGTTATTTCTCTTCTCTTCTACTCGTTATCTTATTGAATCTCGGGTCTATGGGATTTCATATTGAAATAACTATGTTTATGTTTTCAATCATGGGCTAAGTTATTTTAGAGTGGAAAAGTTGTGAAATTCTTAAAGAACTATGTTCAAAACTCTTGTACTGAACCTTTTGTATTTCTTTGATTCAAGTAATCTTAACTCTTTGGATATCAATGGAAATTTACACAAATTAAGAGAGGAACTTCCTTAAGGAAGCGATTTCAGATAGCTTAATTATAAGAGGAAAGTAAGATTTTTTCCACAATCTTATTGGTTGCCTTAGGAATAAGGAACCACCTCATTTCCTGAAGATTCTGAACTTAGTAACTGTTGGAGTAAAGAGAGCCATAGGAATATGGAAATTTGTGAGCTATTTAGTCCATGAGCTGAGGAATCAGAGTTAGCAGTGAAAAGATCTGAACGAATCCAGAATGGTTAAGTCTTAAGTTGAGAGTATAGCTATTGAAGAATGAGACAATGGATCTATTTCTTGTGTTAAAAACTATTTTTGTTAATCATTCATCTTGTTGTCTCTTAATTATTGTTATCTTTAAATTTCAGCATTTAATATCTTGTAATCATACAAACAAATCTCCCATGATCTTGTCATTCCGCATGAAATGATGAAGGATTTAATATATAATAACGCGAGGAGTTGTTTAGAGTCAATCTGAATCTACTACCTTAAGGGAACGTCCTTATGGCACTAGGGAACGAAAGGCCAAATAGTTCAAATACTATCTTTTCTTTTATTTCAAATTCTTTTTAGATTAGTTCAAAGTATTATTTAAAGTTACTATCCTTGTAGGAACGATAATTTGGGCACTAATAATCCCACTTATTACTTGATGCGTGCACTTACGCTACTAGGTTAATATCTTGAGAACGAATGTGTTTTCTCTTGATAGACTAAGTAAGGGAACGTCCTTAAGAACTTCAGCACCCAAAAAGTTTTTGGCGCCGTTGCCGGGGATAGTTTACACTAAATCTTGCTCTTGAAACTATTCTAATTTACATTTTATTAATATCATTCTTTATTCTTTTTGTATTTAAACTGTCATTCATATTGTTGAATCATAGGTCAAGAAGACTATGCTTATGAAGTTTTGTTGATAACAAAGCAACAACAAGTATCAACATCGCTCAACATGAAAGCTCTCAATAAAAAGCATGGCAACAAGTTCTAAATGATACAAGAAGTCTATAACAAAGTGCAACCAAGAAAATAATACTCAAATATGCAAAGTCAAAGGTCAATTCAAAGATTTCAAGTTAAAAGGAGTACTAGAAGTGTAACAGCCCGTGTTAACCCGGATTGTTAACATACTATCGTATTAAGCCACACTTAATTAAAACGCGGAATAACTTTTTCTTTAATTCAATTATGACGTCATTAACCTTAGCCAACTTGATTACTTAATCAATTTCATAAAATACTGCCTGTATGTAAATTGCAAGACAACTAACTGAAATACCTCACGAATAAATATAAAGTGAGTATCTAAAGCCGCAGGACTACAACACATAGCCTGGGTCAAAATCCTGATACTTTAATTACAACTTCAATTAAAAGACAATAAAAAAACCATGTGGCATGGACAAATCCCATGCTCACCAAATAAGGCACAATGCCCAACAACAGTCTCAGCATAATATGATAATCAAAGTGGGAAAACATAAACAACAGTCAAATCCAACATCTCAGCATATCATAATATCAACTCAGCTCTGGCCTCCTGCCACCTGAGCCCTCAACATTACCTGATCCTGAAATAAGCGTCCTTAAACGTGGGGTGAGATCTCTAAACAAGAAATCTCAGTAAGACAAGGGGTCCTCACGGATCTTCTACCCCAAGCTCACTTACATGTGTAATATAAGTTCAAAAACAGTATTTACAATATAAGTTCCAAAACTATGCGATGCAGCAGATAATCATGCCATGTGTGTTTATCAAATCTACTGGCCAGAGAAATGCAGGAATACGTCTAAACCCACATGAGTACAAGGAACACCGCTTGCATCTCACCCACAGCCTCACCATCTTGTATGTACTACATACTCAGGCTTACCGTATAGGTGGACACCACATGCATATCATAAAAGCACATTGCATATAATAGCTCAACAGCATTTCCAAAACATCAAAGCATGTAACACAGCATGCATAAACCACATCACCATGGGACATGGTGGAACCACAAAATGGCTAAACCGAGGACACGAAAGCTTACCTTGCAAGCTAACTATCCAAGCCAAGAGTCCAACCACTCACTAGTCCAAACACAGCAGTATCACAATCTGATATGGACCAATAATACATCATTAATTATGCATCACAAACATATAACTTAAAGACTACGCCTTTTGTAAGAACCCGCACCGCTAATTAAGGTAATTAGTGAATTAATTATGATAATTAGAAAATGATTCCATAATTGACCTTAATAATTATTATTGGGCTTAAATAATTATACTGAGTGAGTAAAAATGCTGAAAGTCGCTTTTCGGAAGAAAAGCACAGATACCGGTTCCGTTACCCGGTATAAATGCGTACCGGAAAAGTATCCCGGAAAATTATAACGAATGCATGATAATTACTAGAATATTATGTAGGACTTTTAAAACAAGTTTCAAGTCAAAATAATGTAATCTGATGCCAGAACTGATACTGGCTATGGATAAGCGCGTACCGGAAAGGTGCTCCGAAAAATAAAATAAAAATATGAAAAATCTTAGAAAAATGTCTAGGTCGAGATTCCAAAGTTTGGGATCAAGATCTTTTACTTTGCTATTAAGGCTAATACTGCGCGTTAATTGGCTAAGTGGCTATATATATGCATACTAGGCACACAACCCTAGGCCATACACATTTCCTACGTGAAATTTGCTGTAGCCTTGTGACCAGCCACCTTGCTTCTTCATTTCTTCCTCCTTTCTCACCAAAGTCACCTCCTTTGATCATTGTTTCCCTTCTTGATCAAGCAAACACTTGAGTGTGAACATTGGAGAGTGTTTAGGGTGCCTTTTCTGAGTGGTGAGGTTCTGTTTGGGTTGGTTGTGAGGGCTATCTTGTTGGGTTGGTGGTGGTGAGGTGTGGTTCTTGGTTTGTGAGGCTTCAAGGAGCTTTCTTTGTGAAGAAAAGTCCTTGCTTGTGTGACATTTTCGTGCACCCTTGAAGTCAGAACCTTTGGAGTTGGTGGTGAGCTCCAAGAGCAGCCTTTGCCTCTGTTTTGAACCTTTGGTGAGTTGTCTTCACTTGATCATGTGTTTTGATGGGTTAAAGGTGTCATCTTTGCATGTATTTGGGTTAAGAAAGTAACCAACTGAAAGATTAACCTAAGTGGGTATAAAAATGCATGCTTTAACGTTTTGAAGTGTTAAAAATGGAACCTTGGATGGATATTTTCACGAAATGCAGAAACTGCATTCTGTCGTGAGATATCCGGATATTTGTCGAACAGATATCCGGATATCAGTATCCGGATATGGTATCCGGATATGCATATCCGGATATCCATATTCGGATGTAGGATCTGGGTATCCGGATATGGCATATCCGGATATGGCCAGTGTGATATCCGGATATGGCATATCCGGATATGTCCTTTATAATATTCGGATATCCTGGGATTTCACAGAACAGTAGCCGTGCTGTGTGAACAGTAAGCTATTGGGTGTTTGTGGACCCTAGATTAAGGAAGTTGAACTTCTGTAATTAATGAACTAAGTCAGAATCATATGAGTAAGGGCTTATGGCTTTGTTGGAAGCCTTAAGACGTAAAACGTAAAGGAAAGGCGTAGTCTTTAAGTTGTATGCTTGTGATGCATAAATATTGATGTATTATTGGTCCATATCAGATTGTGATACTGCTGTGTTTGGACGTAAGAGTGGTTGGACTCTTGGCTTGGATAGCTAGCTTGCAAGGTAAGCTTTCGTGTCCTCGGTTTAGCCATTTTGTTGTTCCACCATGTCCCATGGGGATGTGGTTTATGCATGTTGTGTTACATGCTTTGATGTTTTGGAAATGCTGTTGAACTATTATATGCAATGAGCTTTTATGATATGCATGTGGTGTCCACCTATACGGTAAGCCTCAGTATGTAGTACATACAAGATGGTGAGGCTGTGGGTGAGGTGCAAGCGGTGTTCCTTGTACTCATGTAGGTATAGACGTATTCCTGCATTTCTCTGGCCAGTAGATTTGATAAACACACATGGCATGATTATCTGCTGCATCGCATAGTTTTGGAACTTATATTGTAAATACTGTTTTTGAACTTATATTACACATGTAAGTGAGCTTGGGGTGGAAGATCCTTGAGGACCCCTTGTCTTACTGAGATTTCTTGTTTAGAGATCTCACCCCACGTTTGGGGACGCTTATTTCAGGATCAGGTAATGTTGAGGGCTCAGGTGGCAGGAGGCCAGAGCTGAGTTGATATTATGATATGCTGACGTGCTGGATTTGACTGTTTTGTTTTCCGCTTTGATTATGATATTATGCTGAGACTGTTGTTGGGCATTGTGCCTTATTTGGTGAGCATGGGGTTTGTCCATGCCACATGGTTTTGTTATTGTCTTTTATTTGAAGTTGTAATTAAAGTATCAGGATTTTGACCCAGGCTATGTGTTGTAGTCCTGTGGCTTTAGATACTCACATTATATTTATATATGAGGCATTTCAGTTAGTTGTCTTGCAATTTACATACAGGCAGTATTTTATGAAATTGATTAAGTAATCAAGTTGGCTAAGGTTAATGACATCATAATTGAATTAAACAAAAAGTTATTCCGCATTTTAATTAAGCGTGGCTTAATACGATAGTATGTTAACAATCCGGGTTAACACGGGTTGTTACACCTTTCCTTTACGTTTTACGTCTTAAGGCTTCCAACAAAGCCATAAGCCCTTAATCATGTGATTCTGACTTAGTTCATTTATTACAGAAGTTCAACTTCCTTAATCTAGGGTCCACAAACCCCCAATAGCTTACTGTTCACACAACACAGCTACTGTTCTGCGAAATCCCAGGATATCCGGATATCACAAGGGACATATCCGGATATACAATATCCGGATATCACACCGACAATATCCGGATATACCATATCCGGATATCCAGATCCCTCATCCGAATATGAATATCCGGATATGCATATCCGGATACCATATCCGAATACTGATATCCGGATATCTGTTCGACAAATATCTGGATATCTCACGACAGAATGCAGTTTCTGCATTTCGTGAATATCCACCCCAAAGATTCAACTTTTAACACATGTACACGTTAAAGCATGCATCTTTAATCTGTTTTAGGTTCATACTTATTATACCTTCTTGTTTACTCATTAAACATGGCAAAGACATCAACTTTAAGCCATAAAACTATGATCAAAGATGAGGAAACTTACCCCAAGCTTGAAACAGAGTAATGTGTGCTCTTGGAGCTCTCCAAAAGCTCCTCAACTCAGGCCACACAAAGGTGTACGAAAATGGTGCAAAGCTTGGCCCTTTCAACACAAAGGAAGCTCCTTGAAGCCTCCAATGGCATGAACAATAGCTCACAACAAGGAAGACAAGATCACAACCCACAAAACACTCCTCAACCAGCACCTCAACTCAGAGAAAGGTTGCACTTCATTCTCACAAGACACACTCTAGTTGTTTAGGAGAAGGAATGGTGAAGGAGGTGATCACAAGCTCAAGAGAAGATGAAGGAGAAGGCAATGGAACAGTGTTCTGCAGCAACACAGCTCCCTTCACGTATGAATAATGGCTGCCTATGGTTTTGTGCCCTCTTAATGTTAGTATATATAGGTATTTAAGCCATAACGCGCATTATTAGCCTTAATAGCTACGCAAAGGATCTTGATCCCATACTTTGAAATCTAAACCTACACATTTTTCTAAGATTTGTCATATTTTTATTTTATTTTTCGGAGCACCTTTCCGGTACGCGCTTTTCCATAGCCAGTATCGGTTCTGGCATCAGATTACGTTATTTTGACTTGAAACTCGTCTTATGAGTCCTACCTAATATTCTAGTAATTATCATATACTCTTTATAATTTTCCGGGATACTTTTCCGGTACGCATTTATACCGGGTAGCAGAACCGGTATCTGCGTTTTTCTTCCGAAAAGCGACTTTCAGTATTTTTACTCACTCAGTATAATTATTTAAGCCCAATAATAATTATTAAGGTCAATTATGGAAATATTTCCTAATTATCATAATTAATTCACTAATTACCTTAATTAGCGGTGCGGGTTCTTACAAAAAGTCTCAAACTATGAAGATCAATAGAGACTCAAGCACTTACAGGTTATATAATACTTTAAGAGTCTTAGAACTTATTATGATTAAGTTTATTGAGTTTTTAACTTTGAAGAGCAAAAAATAAACCAAAAATTCATATAGATGACACATGTTCACTTTGATCATGCATACAATGTTCAAACACATCAAGAGTTGTTATGCATGTGTGAAGCATGATCATACATACATTAGAAGTCACTTGAATAATTTAGAAGTCACTTGAAATCACAAAGATGCATTAAATCTCGAAAAACCAGTTGAAAACTAATTTATACATAAAAGTAATCGAATACTTTTTGAAAACTGATCGAATACTTTTATGGGCAGAAAAGTAATCGAATACTTGATGAGCAGTATCCGAATACTTTCTGGGTTTGAAAAATTATTTGAATACTCCCCGAAAAATAATCGAATACTTTCTGTTATTAGTGACTTAAAGTCAAAGAAATTCAAATTCTTTGATGCCCAACTGCTATAAATGACTAATAACTCATTGGCCACTATAAATACATATCTTTAGGGTTCTGAACACAAGAATTAATACTGAAACACTCGGAATCAAGAAATCTCATAATCGAACCCATATTGGCTTGCTTTAGCACATCCTTGAGAAAAATCTCAATTACTCTCTCATCTCTGAATCTTTTTCAGTTCTTTTTTTTCTGTTTAAATGAAGAGAGCTGACTCTACATCTTTTTAGCAAGAGTGAATTGTTGTAATTGTTGTAAAGACAATTGGAGTGAATCTAAAGGCTTAGGTTAAGTGCGATTAAGGTGTGATCACAAACTTGTAAAATTCTAGTTGTAAAAAAGTTTCTTCAAGAACTTGTTGGAAGCTTGATGATAGTGAAAACGATCAACCTCAGTCTGGTCGTAGCTCTCAAGTGGTTAAGAGAGTGAACCAGGATAAACCCCGGTGTGATTCTTCTTTACCCTATATCTTTTGATTTATGTGACTTGTTCCCATGTGTGGCAAAGGATTGGCTTGTTGTCAATGGTAGGAGCACAAGAGCACAGGAGGTAGGAGACGTTACTGAAGGGATTTTCCACGCCTTCGCTAGCTTCTTTTTCTTGAACTTAAGCTCCATGTATTTTCGCTTAAACAAGCTTGCCTTGTCAGTTGCCTTTGGTCTGCCAGCAGGATTAGTCTCACCAATGTTATGGTCTTTGTTAGCTCATTTTGTGATCTGATGGCGGTTTGCCGGGCTTTGGGTGATTGATAGGGTGGGGATCCAAATTTACCGTTCCTGTAACACCCCATCTGCAGTCGGTGTATTAACATACAAATGATATTTAAAAGCGCAGCTTGCAATAATTATTCGCGGAAGCAACATTTTTTTTAATTTAAATTCTCCGTGCTAATCCTCATGGTGGATTAACTTTTCCTTTTAATAACAATCCTTATGTAATTGCAACACTAAAATAAAACCTGAAATACCTCGTACTGATAAATAAAAATTCAAAAGCATCCATAACACATGGTGCTACAATACAGATACTCAAGTCAATAAATAACAGATTATTTAATAATGGCATAGACAACCCTATGCTCACATCAAATAACATTATAATCCACCAAGTCTAGTCATAATAAAGTCTCATCATGGCAAAATACATAATCATAATATGCATGACTCATAGCAATAATGAAATCTCTATGCTGGCATCTTGCCTTTATCAGTGTCCATCTCACGAACGTCATCTACTGAAAAATGTGCCCCAAACGTGGGGTGAGATTTCCAACAGAAATCTCAGTAAGACAAGGGGTCCTCAAGGAATCCTCCACCCCAAGCTCATTTACAGGTATGATATAAGTTCTAAAACAGTGCAGGCAGTATGTAAAGAAGCAGGTTAATAACAAGATAAAGGGAATGGCTATACCGGGCCATTTATAGCAATAACAATGCAGTATATAAAATAAGCATGTATCAAATGAATGTGCAATGCTGCATATGTCTACGTCATGTGTGTATGCATCCTACTGGCCAGAGAATAAAATATAGAGATTACGTACGTCTACAAACCACTTTACTCTTGTACCTCACCCATGGAGTTACCATCTTGTATGTCTCCACATACTCAGGGATTACCGTCTAGGTGGGACACCCCATATACATAACATATGGCAAATGCACAATATCATAATCCAGCTCAAAAGCATATCCAATACTCATAAGATAACAGATATAATTCCATAATCCAGCTCAACAGCAGATCCAATACTCATAACATAAACAAATATAATTTCCAGAAAACATACCATGCACATAAACCAATCCCCCATGGGGTTTGGTAGAACAAGCAATGGATAAAACCGAGGACCAAAGCTTACCTATATCGGTAAAGTCTTCTAATATCAACTCAGTATCATGTAGTCACCAACAACTAAACAATCCAGCGAGTCATAATCTGGTTTTATGGCAAATGCATCATCAATAATCATATCTTACAATTTCATGTCAAATTGAACATGTTTTCTTTTTCGTTTAGCGTATTGCAGGCTTCTCACAAAGCCCCCAAGCACAACTGTCTTTACCATTTTTAAAACTGCAGTTGCAAATATTTACCAAATATTCTAATATGTTAAATTAGACATCTCAAGCTTTCCAATGACATAATTTATGTCTCAATCGGAGTTGCATAACTTCGGTTATGATTTTCGTAAAGTTCCTACAATAGACTGAATTTCCAGCAATAGAGTCTCGAATTAAAACATAAACTAAGATCAATCCACAAATCCAGTGGATCTGAAAATTGAAATAGTTATAGCCCTATGTGTTAGCTTCACATAGGTCCAAACCTCACTCAATTTGGAGCTCTGTAGCTCGCGATATCGCAATTTTACTAAACTAGGTGACTGTTGTCTCGCGAAGTATTCGATTTCTGCATTTTTCAGAAAAGTATTTGAATACTGCTCGAAAATTATTTGAATACTGTAACACCCCGTGTATACCCGGTTTGTTAACATGTCATCGCATTAAGCCACGCTTAATTAAATTGTGGAATAACTTTTTCTTTCATTCAATTATGACGTCATTATACTTAGCCAAGTTGATTACTTAATCAATTTCATAAAAACATTACTTGTATATAAATTGCAAAGACAGCTAATTGAAATACCTCAATATAATATAAAGTGTGAGTATCTAAGTCACGGATCTGCAACACATAGTCCGGACAACATCCTGATACATTATTACAACTCAGGTTAAAAATAGCATAAACAAGTCAATGTGGCATGGACAATCCCCATGCTCACCAAATAAGGCAACACGACCTAACAACACTCTCAACAGCAATAACATAATCATAAATGAAGTTAAAAGCATAATAGCAACAGGCATATTCAGCATCTAACATGTCAGCATATAAACAACAATATCTAACTCAGCTCCGGCCTCCCGCCGCCTGAGGTCTCAACCCCAACATTACCTGAACCTGAAATGGTGCCCCAAACGTGGGGTGAGATCTCTGACAAGAAATTCAGTAAGACAATGGGTCCTCAAGGATCTTCCACCCCAAGCTCACTTACATGTGCAAATATAAGTTCCAAAGCATTTACTCAATATAAGTTCCAAAATAGTGCGATGCAATAGATAATTATGTCATGTGTGTTATAACTATTCTACTGATCAGAGAAATGTAGGAACACGTCTATTACCCACACATAATGCAAGACACTACTTGCATCCACTAACAGTCTCACCATCTTGTATGACGCCACATACTCAGGTTTACCGTCAAAGTGGAAACAACACATACATATTATAAGCCATTGCACATATCAGCTCAAAAGCATTTCCAAGTACAAAAGCATGTAAACACAGCATGCATATAAACCATCCCCCCATGGGACATGGTGGAACCAACAATGGCAAAGCCGAGGACACGAAAGCTTACATTGCAAGCTAAATATCCAATGCCAAGAGTCCACACAGCTCAAGGTCCACACACAACAGAATCACAATTTGTTTTGGACCAACAACAAAATCAATATCCATACTCTGCAAGCATATTCATAAAGACAACGCCTATCCTTTACGTTTTACGTCTTTAGGCTTCTCACAAAGCCACAAGCCTTTAATCCCTTAGATTCTGCCTACATTAATAATTACAGAAGTTCCACTTCATCAAAATAGGGTCCACAAACCCATAACTCAGTTCTGTATGAAAAGTACCTTATTGTCCCTCGAAAACGCAGAATATCCGGATATATGTCGGGGGCATATCCGGATATCAATATCCGGATATCACAAAACCCCATATCCGGATATCCATATCCGGATATCAATATCCGGATATCTCCAACCCAATATCAGAATATTTCACGGCAGAACTCAGATTCTGCATTTTGCGAAATACCACTTCCAAGGTTCCATTTTTTACCGATTACAGAAGCTTAAACATGCATTTCTAGGTGTGTTTAACATTACCCAACATTAGGTTATCATCTTACTTCATTACATGCATCAAGGTTCCATTTTTAATCACTTAAACTCATGATCAAGGTGGTAAGGCTTACCAAAGCTCTAAGCAGCAAAGCAATGACTCATGGAGCTCACCAATCAACTCCGGAAACTCAGACTTGTACAGAAAATGAAAATGCCTTCACAAAGGTTGGTTCTTGCACCCAAAGATCACTCCTTGGACCTCAAAGTGCCATAACAATGGCTCTCACCACTCAACTCCCAAACCAGCTCCCAAAACCCCACCAACCAGTGGCTGAGTGTCCAGAAAATACAGCCTCACACACTCACAACCCACCCTACCAAGTGTTTGCAAGATCAAGAGGAAGAATCAAGAGAAACAATGGGTCTTGCTTGAGTTTTCAAGAAGAACAAGGAAGGTGGCAAGGTGGACGCTCCACACTTCAGCAAAGTCACGTAGAAAAGTCTGAGCATGCCTAGGGTTTTGGGCCCAAAAGTCATATTTATAGCCATCTTAAGTGTAATCACACAGTACTAGCACTAATAGCTACGCTTATCATTTTAATCACAAACTTTGAAATCTGAATCTACTCATTTTTCTAAGATTTATCATATTTTTTTTATTTTTCGCAGCACCATTCTGGTACGCGCTTTTCCATAGCCAGTATCAATTCTGGCACCAGTTCTCATTATTTTGACCTGAAACTTGTTTTACTAGTCCTATATAATATTCTAGGAATATTCATGCACTTATTATAATTTTTCGGGATACTTCACCGGTATGCAGTCATAACGGGTAGCAGAACCGGTATTTGCACTTTTCGTCAGAAAAGCGACTTTCAGCATTATTACTCACTTACTATAATTATTAAAGCCTCATAATAATTATTAGGGTCAATTATGGAATTATTTCCTAATTCTCGCATTTATTTAATTAATTTCCTTAATTAACGGTGCATGTTCTTACAAATACTTCTTCGACAGAATGCAGAAAACTAAGTTTTTAAGGTGTAATTGACCTCCAATGATCTCCCAAATTTATTTAGTCATTTAATTAACATACCAACACGTTTTAAACACAACAACAACTTCAAGACTTGGCCTTTAACCTAATCATGCTTTCTATCATGAAGAACAAAGGAAATGTTGAGCTTTTTCACCTTTGAAGCTCTACACAAGAAGAACAAGAAGATCCATGCCTTCAACAATGGAAAGATATGACTTTTACTCCATATGGCAGAAACGAAAATCACTCAAGATGATGTTTTTCTCTCTAAAACTCAGGATTATAGGTTGTATATATGGTATAATGATGAAAGGTTAACTATTGATGGATGTTCATGCTTGATTCTTGAAAGAATGAAGAAACCTTAGAAAGGAGAGGAATTTTTTGCCATGAGAGGAGGTGAGAGTGCAACAATAAGGGTTTCATAAAATGCCTAGGGTTGTGTGTCACTTAACTATTTATAAGAGCACTCACTTAAACTAATAGTATTAGTTTAAATAGTTCCGCTCTTCGTTTAACTCTAAAATTTTATATTCTTAACCTAGACATTATTCTAGGAATTATCATATTTTCAAATTAATTTTTCGAGATACTTTACCGATACGCGTTTCACACATAGCCGGTATTAGTTCGGACATCACCGCTCATTATCTTTACTCCAAAATTGATATCCTTGACCTAAATATTTTTCTAAGAATATTTGTATTTTTAATATAATTTTTCGGAACACATCACTAGTACGCATTTATACCGTGAAACAAAATCGGTATCCGCACTTTTCATCAGAAAGGCGATTTACGCTTTATTTGGTCTTCTCAATAATTATTCTAATCTTTCTATCTTTATCCAAAGTCAATTATGGAGTTATTTCTTAAATTCATAATTAAATTATTTAAATTCCTAATTTAACGGTGCAGGTTCTTATAGTTCCCCACGAACGGATCACCGTGCATTATAGTATAATAATTACATAGCCAAAGGATGAGGTGTATGTATAGTGACAACCAACAGAGAGGGTTTTGAGTGTGTATACCTCATTGACTTAACCCTTTATTTATAAATGGATTACCTGATATGAGCAGATTTCTAGGCCTCTTAGGACTATTGAGGACTCAGTTCCTGATCCAATGTTGTCAACTAGGATTAGTATAATTAAAGAATATTTCCTTAATTTTTCTCTTAACTATTAGCGCTTCTTGGACCTTTTAGAATGTGAGTCTTTATATCACGTCCATAAAATTAATCAACATTATTTTAAAATGATTACACTTATTTTTAAAAGCACAAAACATTTATTATACCATAAAAGTAAAGAGTTTAATGTTTTTCATATAATAGAAGATAAGATTATGTCCTATACATACGTAAAAATGTATGAGACTAATGTGGGGGCATGTGAGGAGAAAAGAGAGAGAAAAACATGGATTCTACCCATTTTTTCGTGTCTGTAGGAGATAAAATTTATTTCATACAACATGAGAAATATTATTCCTAAAAATAAAATATATTCTTAAAGGTAACTTCAACTAACCCTAGATATTTGACGAAAAAATGCTAGGCCAAGTTGCCTAGAGCTTTGTTCTTTGCGCGCACTTTCTCCGTCATTGTGGACTACGGCAGCGTCTCAATCTCTATGAGATACCATTTTGTTACGCTCGAGGCCTAGCTATCTTTCATTTTTCTTCTCTCTAGAAGCAATAGTTAGTAAATGTCATTGTTCACCCAATTTATAAAACACGGACGGTTTTTGAATTGGTCAGGATATTGAGAGTCAGTGGATCACCGATTGAACCGGTGAGGCACCGGTTCAATTGCTTAAACTGGATTTATATACAAAATAAATATAACAAAAAAATTTTGATTGATAAGCTATGTTGATGTGCACCCCTCCCTTGTGTTTTGCTGTAAATAATAATAATAACAAAACATTAATGTGATTATTAAATGATCACGGTCTAAATGAAAACGAAATCTTTGTAACAAAAATATGTTCCAATAAAGCTAATGCAGTGATCTGGTGTAATGATCTGTTGCCAAAGTCACAACCAACAATTAAGAAGAGGTCCATCATGTTGTGCTGACTAACGTTAAAAGGTTGAACTTTGTTGGTCTTCCTTTGATCTGGCCTCGTTTTATGAGTACTAGTAGATGGCAAATACCAAAAGCTATTTTACCACTGTGAAGTGAAAATGTAATAGTAGTTGTAGAATTGGTCTATTTGTAACTCCTAAGGCAACACTTCGATTCGACGAACACGTTTCTCTTAAATATGTCCCTGCTGTGCTCTTAAATCTAATTTCAGAACAGTTTAAATTTTTTATTGATTTTTGATTTTTATATTTTGCCGTAGTTGGTGAGGGGTTGACAAAGAAACATTGATCTTGATCTTGTCCAACACTTTTGCTAAGCCTAGTAAAAATAAGTACAAATCCTAGTTTTCAGTTCACCACTTTAACCCTTCCCGAATTAGAGCTGCACTAGACAAAGTAAGAAGAAAACATAGAAATTTCTTGCATTGAACAAGTTTATATATATTTCCTGCTAAGAACCAAAGAGGTGCAGAGTCAGAAATCTGGTTCCTATGTCGGGGAATTCTTCTTCTGTTGCTGTTTCTCCTCCTCCAACTAAGCATGATGAGTTCCTCAGCCGAGGGGAAGACACACGTAACAGTTTAGCCCCCCCAATTTAGAATCCTAGCTCCCCCACGGCATAAAAATATATAAAGCGTCACTTTAATTCAAAATCTTAAGGTATTGTGTGAGAGTTAATTAATTATTTTATATCTCTCTAATACATAGAGATTGAAAGATTGGCTTGCTAAATTGGCTGTATCTATACTAGAGGATTTAGAATATAAAACAATTAATATAAATCACGTATTGTTTGGAAGACATGTTTGACAACAATTAATATATTTAATGACAATGATTTAAAAATAGCGTCATGCAGAAGTTTACACTCCAAGAATAGGATTTTTTCTCCTATTCTCACTATAATAGATATCTTAATTCAAAAGATGTGCAACCAATTGATAAGAATAGAGAGGGGATATTAAACCCTACATCATAATTAGCCAAATATTATTTTTTGCAAAATCAACCAATGTTTGAAATCTTAACTGCCTAGACCAATTCCGCTTCGAATTTGAGCCACTCTATCTCTCCAAGAATTGTGACTCTCAAGTAATCGGTTCGATTACTGAGAGGTGGCAATTTTCAACATGACTCGCTGACACAACACAAAAAATTCATATTAAGTCAACTCGTATTTGTATCGTTTTGTGTTGGCCAAATTTGCATTGAAAAATTTTGTGTTTGTCGCATGTCAATTTGTTAATCCGAAATTGACTTTATTTAATCTTTTTACAGGTTATTCATGTCATGTCGTGATTAAGTTACTTGTGTCTTATCTTGTTATATCAACCAACATAAAACACAACATACTTTGAGGTTGTTGGTTATTCGTGTTGTGTCATGTCAACCTACAAAATAAATAGGTCATATTCATAATAGATGTTTTAACAATTTCGTTGTTGTGTTCATGCTGAGTCCATGTTCTGTTGTATCAACCAAGATTGCCACCCCTACTACTACCCTTTGCGCAACATAACAAATCATATGATTGTAAGGGCTTTTAGAAAAGTAACAATTTGTCTATTCAGCCTTAAAGGACGTAAATTCGTTCCCATCTAAGCCCATTTTGATGACAAAATACCATCCATTCCCTCATCTGATGAGCAACTTCAGCATGAAAATCACTTGTTTTACACTTTTGTGACAAAAACATAGTGGGGAAACGGATGATGACGTAACCCTTTGGAAAACATATTAAAAGGGGAACGGATTGAGAGCATTTATTGCACCTGCTCCACTCATTAATGCTTCTGATCACTTTGCAGGAAATGTGGAAACAACGTCTTCATAAAGCAGAGGCGGTGCACCACTTAAGCAACCAGAAACGTGAATAGCAGGGAATAAAGAGTTCTCATAGGCTTTGGAAGCAACAAGAGATGGGGGACTGCAAGAAAATGGCTAATCTCAACAGAAGCTGTCCCATCCAACAATTTGCAAGCTTCCAAACACTGTTGCCACCGCCCCAGCCATACAACCCAGAAACCAACTCCAAGGGATTTACAAGACTGCCACTCACTCTTCTGCCTATAAATAGGACGTCCCAGACACGAAGACATCATCGAATTCCTAAAGGACAAAATTCCTTAAGAAGAGATCACCTAGTATTATTAGTAGTTTAGTTTTGTATAGTTGTAATTATAGTTAAGTGACAACATTTCTTCTTATTCTGTATCATTCACTTGAGACTCCTCACGAGCATCAACCATCTTCTCCATTTTATATTTTGTTGTAACCCTTCTCGTTTCAATTTAATATAAGTGTTTCTTCTTTCCTTTCCATTCGTTATCTCTGAACTGAATCTCGGGTCTATGGGACTTCAGCTTGGGATAATCATGTTTAAGTTAACAGCCATGAGCTGAACTATATATCTGTGGAACAAATAAACTGCAAAACTCTTAAAGAATTATTTTCAAAACTCTTGACTGAAGCTTTTTGTATTTCTCTGGCTAAGTAAGTTATATTCATTGTGTATCAATGGAAATTGAACACATACTGAGAAAGGAACTTCCATAAGGAAGGGATTTCAGACAGCTTAGCCAGTGGGGGAAGGTAGTGTTTTGGCAACGACACTATTGGTTACCTTAGGAATAAGGGGCCACTTCGTCTATTTTAAGGTTCTGTACCAAGTACCTGTTGGAGTCAAGGGAGCCATAGGAATATGGAAACTTGTGAGCCATCTAGTCCATGAGCTGAGGAATCAGAGTTGGAAGTTAAGAAACTAGGACAAAGCCAAAAGGTCCTAAGTCTTTAGCAGAGAAAATAACTATTTAAGAATGGAGCAGCAAATCCGTTCCTTGTGTTAAAACTATTTTTTCAAACCATTCACCTTGTTGTCTCTTGATTATAATTATTACTATTTTATTTTTACTTTATTCAATCTTGTATCTATCAACCTCCAATGATTATTATCACACCTTCTCTTAAACAGGAAGGATCACATATATAACGAAGTGAGTAGTTGTTTGCTGTAACAGCCCGTGTTAACCCGGGTTGTTAATATACTATCGTATTAGCCACACTTAATTAAAATACGAAATAACTTTTTAATTAATTCAATTATGACATCATTAACCTTAGCCAAGTTGATTACTTAATCAATTTCATAAAATAACGCCTGTATGTAAATTGCAAGACAACTAACTGAATACCTCATATATAAATATTAAACTGAATATCTAAAGTCACGGATCTACAACACGTAGTCCGGACAATATCCTGATACATTATCCAACTTTAAATAAAACAAGACATAATCAAGTCTATGTGGCGTGGACAATCCCATGCACACCAAATAAGGCAACAATGCCCAACAACAATCTCACAGCAAACATCATAGTACTATCTAAAGCTAAAAGCACAAAACAGTAAATGAGATCTGTAAGAACCTACACCGCTAATTAAGGTAATTAATGATTTAATTGTGATAATTAGCAAATAATTCCATAATTGACCCTAATAATTATATTGAGGCTTTAATAATTATAGTAAGTGAGTAAGAACACTGAAAGTCATTTTTCGGAAGAAAAATGCAGATACCGGTCCTGCTAGTCGGTATAAATGCGTACCGAAAAAGTATCCCGGAAAATTATAATAAGTGCATGATAATTACTAGAATAATATGTAGGGTAAGCTTTATTCGAAATAGGGAATCTTCAATTTACTGACTCTAAAGGCAGATCATCTCATGATCTCTTTTACTATGCATAGATTCCCGAGTCCTTGTAAATGTCATCCTTATTTCTCCGGTTTCCAGATAACCTAATCTCTCACAGAGATTTGACGAAATCCTTCAGCTTATTACGCTAGCCCTGTGCTTTTTCAGGACACACCCAACAGTATACCTATGAGTCTCCATGTTTCAGGCAGACGAGGCATACAATCAAAACATGTATTCTAGAACACAGTCTACGTAATAACTTCTGGTCTAAGGAAAGACATACCTAAATATAAAAAGATTAATCTAATGACACTATCTGTGAGATTTCCTCATAGAGTCTCTTTTTGGGTCTGTTCAGTGCGAGCTATACTCTTATAGGTCCACCCACGACTTTAGCTAAGACATCTCCATATCTATAGCTCATGAGGTCTTTACCTTGTATCCATATACAAGTAGATAAGTCGTACTAGTCTTACCCGAGATCACTGATCCCCAATCTAAGTGTCTCTAGACTAGGAACATATAATTAGGAATAGACATGCGATATCCTTGAATCCTCATGATCGTGATCTCATCACAGATAATCAAGAGATACCTGTTCTATTCCAAGGGGTTTATCCAGTTCATTCATATAATATTAACAATAATATCGAGACATAATATGAAACTGGATAAATAGTGCTTTTATTTGTTTGCGACAAATAAAGTTCTACATCTAGTGTCCTTTATTTAATCAAAATATTGTCTCTAAGACACCCATATACTAACAATCGATATCCGGATATCTGTTCGACAAATATCCGGATATCTCACGACAGAATGCAGTTTCTGCATTTCGTGAATATCCACTCCAAAGATCCAACTTTTAACACTTAAATACGTTAAAGCATGCATCTTTAATCTGTTTTAGGTTCATATTCAGATTACCTTCTTGTTTACCCATTAAACATGGCAAGACATCAACTTTAAACATCGAGACTTAAGATCAAATGTGGCAAAGCTTACCAAAGCTCAAAACAGAGCAACAATGGCTCTTGGATCTCACAAATGGACCTTCAAAGTTCTGACTTTGGTCCAGAACGAAAATGGACTACCAAGGTTGGTTCTTTCTCCACAAAGGTGGCTTCTTGGACCTTAGAATACCATGACCATGGCTTCCACTACTCTCACACAAAGAACTCAGCCCCAAACACCAACTCACAGTGGTTGGACACTCTCCAAAAGTGACTCCTCATTTTGGAATATTAACCTACTCATTTTTCTAAGATTTTTCATATTTTTATTTTATTTTTCGGAGCACATTTCCGGTACTCGTTTTTCCATAGCCAGTATCAATTCTGGTATCAGATCTCATTATGTTGACTTGAAACTCATTTTACAAGTCCTACATATTATTCTAGTAATTATCATGCACTTATTATAATTTTTCGGGATAATTTTTCGGCACGCATTTATACCGGGTAGCAGAACCGGTATCTGCGCTTTTCTTTCGAAAAGCAACTTTCAGCATTCTTACTCACTTACTATAATTACTTAATCCAAATAATAATTATTAAGGTCAATTATGGAATCATCTCCTAATTTATTATATTTAATTCATTAATTACCTTAATTAGCAGTGCAGGTTCTTACATATACTGTAAGAACCCGCACCGCTAATTAAGGTAATTAGCGAATTAATTATGATAATTAGGAAATAATTCCATTATTGACCCTAATAATTATTAATGGGCTTAGATAATAATATTGAGTGAGTAAAAATGCTGAAAGTCGCCTTTCGGAAGAAAAGCCCAGATACCGGTTCTGCTACTCGGTATAAATGCGTACCGGAAAAGTATCCCGGAAAATTATAACGAATGCATGATAATTACTAGAATATTATGTAGGACATGTAAAACAAGTTTCAAGTCAAAATGACGTAATTTGATGCCAGAACTGATACTGGCTATGGAAAAGCGCGTACCGGGAAGGTGCTCCGAAAAATAAAATAAAAATATGAAAAATCTTAGAAAAATACGTAGGTCTAGAATCCGAAGTTTGGGATCAATATCTTTTACTTTGCGATTAAGGCTAATACTGCGCGGTTAGTGGCTTGGGCCTATAAATAGACCCATTAGTGGGCACAAAACCCTAGGCATGCACATTGAACGTGAATAGTGGCTGCAGCTGCCACCCTTCTTCTTCTTCTTCTTCTTCTTCTTCTTCCTCCTTCATTCTTTAGCCAAGTGATCACCTTTCATGCTTGTTTAAACATTTGTGAAGGTGAGAGTTAATCTTGGGGCTGCATTGTGGCCATCATTCTGAGTTGAGAGGTAGTTAGTGAGCATGAGTTTGAAGCTTTAGTAATGGCTACTTTGTGGTAGTCATTGTGAGCTTCAAAGTGCCTTCTTGTGGTGCAAGAACCCACCTTGAAGTGCCATTTTCGTGCTCCTACTTAGGCTGAGTGTGAGGAACCTTGGGAGAGCTCCAAGAGCACAACTTGCTTCTGTTTTGAACTTTGGTAACTTACCTCACTATGATCATGGGTTTATGATGCTTAAAGTTGATGTCTTGGCCATGTTTAATGAGTAAACAAGAGGGTATAAGGTATATGAACCTAAAATGAACTAAAGATGCATGCTTTAACGTGTACATGTATTAAAAGTTGGACCTTTGGGATGGATATTCACGAAATGCAGAAACTGCATTCTGTCGTGAGATATCCGGATATTTGTCGAACAGATATCCGGATATCAGTATCCGGATATGGTATCCGGATATTGATATCCGGATATGGGATCTGGGTATCCGGATATGACATATCCGGATATGTCCAGTGTGATATCCGGATATGGCATATCCGGATATGCCCCTTCCGATATCCGGATATCCTGGGTTCTGCGCAGACAGTAGCTGTTCTGTATGAACAGTAAGCTATTGGGTGTGTGTGGACCCTAGTTTAAGGAAGTTGAACTTCTGTAATAAATGGACTGAGTCAGAATCATATGATTAAGGGCTTATGGCTTTGTTGGAAGCCTTAAGACGTAAAACGTAAAGGAAAGGTGTGGTCTTTAAGTTGTATGCTTGTGATGCATTAATATTGACTTGTTAATGGTCCATATCAGATTGTGATACTGCTGTTTGTGGACTAGTGAGTGGTTGGACTCTTGGCTTGGATAGCTAGCTTGCAAGGTAAGCTTTTGTGTCCTCGGTTTAGCCATTTTGATGTTCCACCATGTCCCATGGGGATGGGTTTATGCATGCTGTGTTTCATGCTTTGATTATTTTGGAAATGCTGTTGAGCTGTTTATATGTAATGAGCATTTATGATATGCATGTGGTGTCCACCTAGACGGCAATCCTGAGTATGTAGTACATACAAGATGGAGAAGCATGTGGGTGAGGTGCAGGTAGTATCCATGTACTCATGTAGGCGTAGACGTATTCCTACATTTCTCTGGCCAGTAGATTTGAAAGCACACATGACATGAATAATTGCTGCATCGCATGATTTTAGAACTTATACTGTAATACTGTTTTAGAACTTATATTACACATGTAAGTGAGCTTGGGGTGGAGACTCCTTGAGGACCCCTTGTCTTACTGAGATTTCTTGTTAGAGATCTCACCCCACGTTTGGGGACGCTTATTTCAGGGTCAGGTAATGTTGAGGGCTCAGGTGGCAGGAGGCCAGAGTTGAGCTGATATTCTGATATGCTGTCTTGCTGGATTGCTGTTATGTTTTCTGCTTATTTATGTTAAGTTTATGTTGAGACTATTTGTGGGCATTGTTGCCTTATTTGGTGAGCATGGGGTTTGTCCATGCCACATGATTGTGTTATTGTCCTTTTATTTTTAATGTTGTAATTAATGTATCAGGATTTTGACCCAGGCTACTTGTGTAGTCCTGCGGTTCTAGATACACACATTATATTTATGTACGAGGTATTCAGTTAGTTGTCTTGCAATTTACATACAGGCAGTATTTTTATGAAAATGATTAAGTAATCAAGTTGGTTAAGTTAATGACGTCATAATTGAATTAAAGAAAAAGTTATTCCGCATTTTAATTAAGCGTGGCTTAATACGATAGTGTGTTAACAATCCGGGTTAACACGGGCTGTTACATTTTATGGTATCAGAGCACTTTCTAGGGAAAAGCCTGTATGTATTGCAATAACTTAGGATGTGTCGTTGCGTGTCTACATTGTGTTCACTCTGACTGGTGTGCGTTACGATAATGCATATGTGACCACATGGCGTGGGCCTGATCAACTCATTCTTTGTGTAACTTGTGCAGAGTCATGGTGCCACCAAGGAGGAACACGAGTACGAGTGAGGATCAGACAGATCCTGTCCTGGCTGCATTAGCTGAGATGCAGGCGGCCCGACTAGCCGACCAGGAAGCCACGAGGCTGGCAAACCGGGCGATGCTGGACGCAATTCGAGACGCGAACCGGCAAACCACGGCAGAGGTTCTGGAGGAGAACCGGATGGCCAACATGACGATGATGAGAGTCATGTTGGAGGAGTTGAGGGCTGGTCCTGCTGCGGGCCAGGGTCCTCCACCACCTCCACCGCCGCCACCGCCTCCACCTCCGCCTAGTCAACAGGAGGACACCCAGAGCCAGATGGGCGAGGGTAGTCATTTGACGGGGGCTATGCAGACTATCCCCGTTCTTGCCGAGGATCGTGACGAGATCAATCGCCGGCTGAATGCTTTCCGCAAGCATAAGCCACCTACCTTCGACGGATCGTATGATCCTATTGCTGCTGCCAGATGGCTACAGGCGCTGGACAAGATTTTCCGGATCATGCAGTGCACGGATCCGCAGAAGCTGTTGTTCGCCACGTACATGCTGGAGGGCGAGGCCCATGAGTGGTGGACCAACCTATCTCAGGTCTACGAGATGCAGGGTCATGTGATGACGTGGCCATTCTTCGAGGAGAGCTTCCTGGGTCAGTACTTCCCTTATGACTCACAGGAGAGGAAGCAGGGGGAGTTTGACCGGTTGGTGCAGGGCTCGTTGTCTGTCGACGAGTACCTGGCCAAGTTTAATGAGCGGGTCAAGTTCTCTCATTTCCGCATGGCGAGGCCTACTCCTACATTCTTGGCGGCCAAGTTCCGGAGGGGACTTAATGAGGATATTGCTGGACACCTCGCTGGTTCTGCTTCGAGAGACTTCGGAGCATTGGTGCAGCAGTGCCGCGACATCGAGGATTACTGTCGGGCAAGTCAGGCCAAGAGGGCCAAGGTTGAGGTGCCACAGAGCGCTGGTGGTTCTACTCCCTGGAAGAACAAGAACTTTGCCAACAAGGGCAAGGGCAAACCACCGTTGGCGGCTAGGCAAGCGCCAAATCAGTTCAGGAAGACTGCTGCTCAGGGGAACGCCGCTAGACCTCCTGCTCCCAGATGTTCTGGATGCGGGAAGTCGCATTTTGGGCCGTGATCTACCGGTCAGCTGATTTGCTTCCAGTGTGGCAAGGAGGGCCACTACTCCAGAGATTGTCCGACGGCGAGATTTGCTGCAGTGCAGGCTGTGCCATTGCAGATGGTTCCTACTGGGGCACCAGTCGTGCCACCTACTACCGGACGAGTCTACACACTTGATCGTCAGCAGTCGGACAGAGCTCCGAACCTGGTCAGAGGTACTGTTACCATTGGGGATTCAAATATTGATGTATTGTTTGATTCCGGGGCAACGCACTCTTTTGTTGCTACCCCTATTGCTGTGGGGCTTGAGTTGCCCAGTGATGTGCTTTCTCCACCGATGCGGGTTACCACCGCCACCGGAGAAAAATGTTTGACCTCCACTGTTCATCGCGATGTAGCGTTTCAGTGGGATGGCCGTGATTTCTCGGTAGATCTGATAGGATTGCCGATGGCCAACCTTCAAATTATTCTGGGCATGGATTGGTTGTCCAGAAACTGTGCAATGATTGACTGTTGTGCCAAGAAAGTGGTGATGTCTCCGGGTGGGTCCACAGCCAGTTCCTCACCGTTCATTTCAGTCCTGCAGGCGAGGAGGGCCTTGAGAGCAGGGGCATTTGGCTATGTCATGTTGGGAGGTTTGGTGAGTGGGACACAGGAGGATCTCACTGGCATTCCTGTGGTGAAGGAATTCCTCGAGGTGTTTCCTGAGGAGATTCCTGAGTTTCCACCACAGAGGGAGATAGAGTTCTCCATCGACCTATTGCCTGGTGTGGGGCCTATATCGTTGGCTCCATACCGGATGTCGCCACCAGAGTTGGCGGAGCTGAAGAAGCATATCGAGGAGCTTTCAGCAAAAGATTTTATTCGGCCGAGTGTGTCTCCCTGGGGAGCACCGGTCATTTTTGTGAAAAAGAAAGATGGGACCATGCGGTTGTGCACCGACTACAGGCAATTGAACAAGGTGACAATCAAGAACAAGTACCCTCTTCCACGCATTGACGATTTGCTGGATCAGCTCAGGGGTGCTTGCGTGTATTCAAAGATCGATCTCCGGTCCGGTTACCATCAGATACGGGTAAAGCCGGAGGATGTCCCGAAAACAGCGTTTCGCTCGAGGTACGGGCACTACGAGTACTTGGTGATCCCGTTTGGACTAACCAATGCACCCGCAGTGTTCATGGACTACATGAACAGAATCTTCCAGCCGTACCTGGATCAGTTTGTGATCGTCTTCATCGACGACATCTTGATTTACTCCAAGACGGAGGAGGAGCATACGGAGCACTTGAAGATTGTCTTGCAAGTGCTAAAAGAGAAAAAGCTCTATGCGAAGCCGTCGAAATGCGAGTTTTGGCTCAAGGCGGTGAAATTTCTGGGTCATGTAATTTCAGCTAATGGAGTTGCAGTTGATCCTAACAAGATTGAGGCCGTGATGGACTGGGAGAGGCCCAAGACGGTTACAGAAGTGAGAAGCTTCCTGGGTTTGGCAGGCTACTATCGGAGGTTCATAGAAGGATTCTCCAAGATGGTGCTACCGATGACACGCCTTACCCGGAAGGAGACTCCATTCGTGTGGACACATGAGTGTGAGGAATGTTTCCAGGAGTTGAAGGAGAGACTGACTACTGCTCCAGTGTTAGTTCTTCCTGATCCTGCGGAGCAATTCGAGTTATACTGCGATGCCTCTGGTAAAGGACTTGGCTGTGTGCTGATGCAGAAAGGGAAAGCGGTTGCTTACGCTTCAAGACAGTTGAAACCTCATGAGGAGAACTACCCGACTCACGACTTGGAGTTGGCAGCCATTGTTTTTGCTTTCAAGATTTGGAGGCATTACCTGTTTGGCATGAAGTTTGCTGTTTTCAGTGATCACAAGAGCCTGAAGTATCTGTTTGACCAGAAGGAGTTGAACATGAGACAACGAAGATGGATGGAATTCTTGAAGGACTACGACTTTGAGTTGAGGTACCATCCTGGCAAGGCCAATGTGGTAGCCGATGCTTTGAGTCGGAAATCCGTGAGCTTATCCAGCTTAATGATGAACGACTACGAGGTGATCGAGAAGTTCAGAGACTTGAGAGTGAACTCCTTGTTTGTGGGTGCACTGCTCGAAATGGAGACAGCAGAGGTGATTAATGAGCTGATGGAAAAGATCAAAGAGGCGCAAGTGCAAAGAGAATGCCTGGATTACGTGAAGAACCAGGACGGTGTGTCTTGGAATGATGATGGTTTATTGCTGTTCCAGAAGAGGATTGTTATTCCTCGAGGGCCATTGACCGAGGAGGTTATGGCAGAGGCTCATAAGGGCCGATTCACTATCCACCCTGGTGCCACAAAAATGTACCAGGACTTAAAAAGGAATTTTTGGTGGCCGGGCATGAAGAAGGACATAGCGGTCTATGTGTCCAAATGCCTTATATGTCAGAAAGTGAAGATTGAGCACCAGAAACCGTCTGGTAAACTTCAACCTCTGGAGATTCCACAGTGGAAGTGGGAAAGTATTTCCATGGACTTCGTGGTGGGATTGCCTAAAACTCAGGCTGGTTGCGACTCTATTTGGGTCATTGTGGACAGATTGACCAAGTCTGCCCATTTTCTTCCTGTGAAGGTGAGCTTCACTACAGAGCAGTTGGTCAAACTATATGTCCGTGAGATTGTGAGGCTTCACGGGGTGCCCGAGAGTATCATCAGTGATAGGGACCCGAAGTTCACATCTCGGTTCTGGGAGGCGCTGTAGGAGGCTTTTGGTACGCAATTGAGATTGAGTACCGCCTATCACCCTCAGACTGACGGACAGACTGAGCGGACCATCCAGACATTGGAGGACATGTTGAGAGCTTACACGTTGGAGCAGGGTTCTGCATGTGATAGGTACCTTCCGTTGGTTGAATTTTCATACAACAACAGTTTTCATGCCAGTCTGGGCATGGCACCCTACGAGGCGCTGTACGGTAGGAGGTGTCAGACTCCTACCTGCTGGTCTGAGGTTGGAGATAAAGAGCTTTTCGGCTTGGACTTTGTCCAAGATATTACCCTACAGATCCAGATGATCAGGGAAAAGTTGAAGCAGGCGCAAAATCGCCAGAAAAGCTACTATGATGTCAAGCATCGACCACTGGAGTTCAGTGAGGGTGAGCACGTGTTTGTGAAACTTTCACCTGTCACCGGTGTTGGACGGGCACTCGGCGTGAGGAAGTTGAGCCCGCGATTCATAGGGCCCTACCAGATCCTTGGTAGAGTAGGACCAGTTGCCTATCGACTCGCCTTACCTCCGAACCTAGCCAACATCCACGACGTGTTTCACGTGTCTCAGCTTCGAAAGTACATAGCAGACCCTTCGCACGTGGTGCAACCGGATGATGTGGAGGTTCGGGAGAACCTAAAGACTCCCGTCAGACCACTCAAGATTCTCGATCGGGGCGAGAAACAGCTTCGAAGCAAGATCATTCCGATGGTCAAAGTGCAATGGTCAGGAAGAACTCCCGAGGAGTGCACGTGGGAGCGAGAGGATGAGCTTCTCCGACAGTATCCCGACTTCCGAGACAGGTATGTTTCTGATTTTGAGGACAAAATCCTTAAAAAGGTGGGGTGAATGTAAGAACCCGCACCGCTAATTAAGGTAATTAGCGAATTAATTATGATAATTAGGAAATAATTCCATAATTGACCCTAATAATTATTAATGGGCTTAGATAATAATATTGAGTGAGTAAAAATGCTGAAAGTCGCCTTTCGGAAGAAAAGCGCAGATACCGGTTCTGCTACTCGGTATAAATGCGTACCGGAAAAGTATCCCGGAAAATTATAACGAATGCATGATAATTACTAGAATATTATGTAGGACTTGTAAAACAAGTTTCAAGTCAAAATGACGTAATCTGATGCCAGAACTGATACTGGCTATGGAAAAGCGCGTACCGGAAAGGTGCTCCGAAAAATAAAATAAAAATATGACAAATCTTAGAAAATTGCGTAGGTCTAGAATCCGAAGTTTGGGATCAATATCTTTTACTTTGCGATTAAGGCTAATACTGCGCGGTTAGTGGCTTGGGCCTATAAATAGACCATTAGTGGGCACAAAACCCTAGGCATGCACATTGAACGTGAATAGTGGCTGCAGCTGCCACCCTTCTTCTTCTTCTTCTTCTTCTTCTTCTTCCTCCTTCATTCTTTAGCCAAGTGATCACCTTTCATGCTTGTTTAAACATTTGTGAAGGTGAGAGTTAATCTTGGGGCTGCATTGTGGCCATCATTCTGAGTTGAGAGGTAGTTAGTGAGCATGAGTTTGAAGCTTTAGTAATGGCTACTTTGTGGTAGTCATTGTGAGCTTCAAAGTGCCTTCTTGTGGTGCAAGAACCCACCTTGAAGTGCCATTTTCGTGCTCCTACTTAGGCTGAGTGTGAGGAACCTTGGGAGAGCTCCAAGAGCACAACTTGCCTCTGTTTTGGACTTTGGTAACTTACCTCACTATGATCATGGGTTTATGATGCTTAAAGTTGATGTCTTGGCCATGTTTAATGAGTAAACAAGAGGGTATAAGGTATATGAACCTAAAATGAACTAAAGATGCATGCTTTAACGTGTACATGTATTAAAAGTTGGACCTTTGGGATGGATATTCACGAAATACAGAAACTGCATTCTGTCGTGAGATATCCGGATATTTGTCGAACAGATATCCGGATATCAGTATCCGGATATGGTATCCGGATATTGATATCCGGATATGGGATCTGGGTATCCGGATATGACATATCCGGATATGTCCAGTGTGATATCCGGATATGGCATATCCGGATATGCCCCTTCCGATATCCGGATATCCTGGGTTCTGCGCAGACAGTAGCTGTTCTGTATGAACAGTAAGCTATTGGGTGTGTGTGGACCCTAGTTTAAGGAAGTTGAACTTCTGTAATAAATGGACTGAGTCAGAATCATATGATTAAGGGCTTATGGCTTTGTTGGAAGCCTTAAGACGTAAAACGTAAAGGAAAGGCGTGGTCTTTAAGTTGTATGCTTGTGATGCATTAATATTGACTTGTTAATGGTCCATATCAGATTGTGATACTGCTGTTTGTGGACTAGTGAGTGGTTGGACTCTTGGCTTGGATAGCTAGCTTGCAAGGTAAGCTTTCGTGTCCTCGGTTTAGCCATTTTGATGTTCCACCATGTCCCATGGGGATGGGTTTATGCATGCTGTGTTTCATGCTTTGATTATTTTGGAAATGCTGTTGAGCTGCTTATATGTAATGAGCATTTATGATATGCATGTGGTGTCCACCTAGACGGCAATCCTGAGTATGTAGTACATACAAGATGGAGAAGCATGTGGGTGAGGTGCAGGTAGTATCCATGTACTCATGTAGGCGTAGACGTATTCCTACATTTCTCTGGCCAGTAGATTTGAAAGCACACATGACATGAATAATTGCTGCATCGCATGATTTTAGAACTTATACTGTAATACTGTTTTAGAACTTATATTACACATGTAAGTGAGCTTGGGGTGGAGACTCCTTGAGGACCCCTTGTCTTACTGAGATTTCTTGTTAGAGATCTCACCCCACGTTTGGGGACGCTTATTTCAGGGTCAGGTAATGTTGAGGGCTCAGGTGGCAGGAGGCCAGAGTTGAGCTGATATTCTGATATGCTGTCTTGCTGGATTGCTGTTATGTTTTCTGCTTATTTATGTTAAGTTTATGTTGAGACTATTTGTGGGCATTGTTGCCTTATTTGGTGAGCATGGGGTTTGTCCATGCCACATGATTGTGTTATTGTCCTTTTATTTTTAATGTTGTAATTAATGTATCAGGATTTTGACCCGGGCTACTTGTGTAGTCCTGCGGTTCTAGATACACACATTATATTGATGTACGAGGTATTCAGTTAGTTGTCTTGCAATTTACATACAGGCAGTATTTTTATGAAAATGATTAAGTAATCAAGTTGGTTAAGTTAATGACGTCATAATTGAATTAAAGAAAAAGTTATTCCGCATTTTAATTAAGCGTGGCTTAATACGATAGTGTGTTAACAATCCGGGTTAACACGGGCTGTTACATATACCGGGTAGCAGAACCGGTATCTGCACTTTTCGTCCGAAAAACGACTTTCAACATTATTACTCACTTACTATAATTATTAATGCATCATAATAATTATTAGAGTCAATTATGGAATTATTTCCAAATTCTCACAATTAATTAATTAATTTCCTTAATTAGCGGTGCGGGTTCTTATAATTGGCAGGTAGGGTTAAGAACCATGCCTGCGCAGCCCCAGTCAAAGTTATGTCAAATATCCGAGATATGAGGGATTCATGAATTCCTCGGATATACATGTCCGTGTAGAATGCATATATATGGACCTACGGATCCTAGCTTCCATCATATTTCGGCAAGCGTGCCAAATCAAAATCTCCGGGAAAGGAGCATTCAGTATCTCACCAGTGAAGGGGCTGTTATTATACTGCCCCCTACTATATTTCCTCCTGTAACCACCGGGTTGCACACGTCCTCTGGCGGTTTGGGCATCTTGGTTAAGATGTGTCCCCTCCCTATTTCTCTGCACATTTAATCCTGCTATAGAATTCTGGATCAGGGCTTGCAAGTTCATGTTCTGATTATTCATTCTCTAGGTTTCAAGGTTTGGGCCCGCAATGGTTCCCATATTTGATGTTCCTTGGTTCTCAGTTACCACAATTCGGGCCTTCCTATCCGGGTTTTGATTCCCATCTCGGCCTTGGCCCTTCTCTGATCCAGGCCCTTTCATCCCTAACAAATGATGTTCAGATCCTGCATTCTCTCTCATTTTCCTCCTGAATTCCGCTAAAATCTTCCTGTCATTAGAGATTGTTACGATTCTCCATATCTTCCACCCTTCTCCAAATTGCAGAAAAGGTATTTTAAGCCAAGCGAGAATCAGGATCTGCAGCCTGAGCTCCGCGAACATCAAGGTCCGCAGGATGCTGAGGAGGAGGAGAGTTATTCAATGCCGGATCCGCAACTCGATTACGTGGGGCTGGAGTGGAGCTTGTATCTGATACATCCTCACTGACATGGACTGCATCATAGTCCACCTCATTTTCTGGTTGATGATAAGGCTGATTGACCTCTTCCAGAACGGGACCTAGCGGCTGGTTTGGAGGTTGTGACTGTTGACTATTGCTCCTTGTACGAACTGCCATCTTCAATTAGGATTGTGGGAATATCAAATTTGCTTGTTCCCCACAGACGGCGCCAATGTTTTGTCTTGGAGACAGAGATGTCCAGTCCAATGGACTGGTATGTTGATCTAGGATCTAGTGCCTTTTCCAAGCTATTTATGAAGGAGATACCCTTGAGTCAAGCAGATTACTATGCTCAATGAACAAATAACGGCTTTGCCAATGGGTGTGTGTGCGTGCGCACACTGACAACATAACAGGAAGAGAGAGCGTAATGTACCTTTAGGTTTTACCTCTTATTTATGGGATTTACCTGTGGGTAGTAGAATATGGACTTTTAGTGCCTTTGATAAGGGCCCAAGCTCATCTGTCATGTTATTGTATTAGGATTAGTATCCTTGATGGATACCTTTCCATAGTTATGCTTAATTTAAATCTTAGATTGCCCCTTACTGGGCCTATCAATCAACGGGCCCCTTATACGGGTCCATAACAAAACCTTATAAATATTAATTTGCATATTTTATTTTTGCACAATTGGAAGTCTCTTTCTCTAAATATAATATTATAGATTAACAGTTTATCATTAAAAAACACTACACTTAAGTCAATATAAGAATTTATAAACTATAATAGCAAGAACATTAAAATCAATACTAATATGTGACAATAAAATGAAGACAAAATAAATACAGCTTCAAACATAGATAAAAGCTTCAGAAAAATGATTACCAAAACAAAAAATGCTTCGGAAAAATCATAAGTTTTGTTCCAACGAATTAAGTGACTGTTTAGGAGGTCTTTTTTTTTTAGCTTCTATTCTTCTTATGAGTAGAAGCTAAGCCGAACAGGTTTTGTTTTTGTAAAAGGTCTCATAGTAAAAGATCTTTTTTTAATATTGAAGAAAAAAGCTAAAAGCCAAAAGCTACTAGTAGGTTCTTTTTTTAAAGAGAAAAGTATTTCTCCAATGTGCTCAAAACGACACTATTTTGGTATCATAAGATTAAAAATTATAATAATAAAGACTAATATAACCTTACTGTAAGAACCCCCACCGTTAATTAAGGAAATTAATTAATTAATTGTGAGAATTAGGAAATAATTCCATAATTGACTCTAATAATTATTATGAGGCTTTAATAATTATAGTAAGTGAGTAATAATGCTGAAAGTCGCTCTTTTGACGAAAAGTGCAGATATCGGTTCTGCTACTCGGTATAAATGCGTACCGGTGAAGTATCCCGGAAAATTATAATAAGGGTGGGAATATTACTAGAATAATATATAGAACTTGTAAAACAAGTTTCAGGTCAAAACAACGAGAACTGGTGCCAGAACTGATACTGGCTATGGAAAAGCGCGTACCAGAAAGGCGCTCCGAGAAATAAAATAAAAATATGATAAATCTCAGAAAAATGAGTAGGTTCAGAATCTCAAGTTTGAGATTAAAATGATAAGCGTAGCCATTAGAGCTAATACTGCGTGATTAATTAAGTGGAGCTATAAATGCCTAATGGGCCCAAAATCCTACGCCATATTCAGCCTCTACGTGAGATGGTTGCTGATTCTCTCTTGTCTTTCTCTTCTCCTCTTGAAAGTCTTGGCCTTTGCTCGTGAAAAGGGACCAAGAAACCACCTTTGTTGCGAGTCTTCCTCTTGAGAATTGTAAACACTAAGCTAGTGAGCATTGTGAGGGAGTTTGTGAAGCATTTCTGAGAGTGTGCTTGCTGTTTGTTGGGGTTTGAGGGGCTGTATTTTCTGAGTTGGTTGAGTGGGGCATTGTTCTTGGCTTCTTGAGCATCAAGAAGCCACCTTTTGGCATAAAGGGTCAAGCTTGTTGATCAAATTCGTATCTTGGTAAAGTCAGGACCTTGGTGCTGTGTTGGGAGCCCCAAGGAGGAGTCTTTTCTGAGTTTGAGGCACTTAAGGTATACCATGATCACCTCTTGGTCATTTTGATGACTTTAAGCTTGTTTAATACATTAAAAATCGTAACTTGAACCATTTATTAAAAAGAAGAAAGTGTTTATGGGGTCTTAGTATGTTGATGAACTTCTGTTTAGAGAGTCATTGGACTCCCAATCGCTTTTGGACCCTTAAAAATGGGATTATGCAGACCACTGTTCATGTTTCTGCATTCTGATGAAGAAGTATTCGAATACTTTTCGTATGGTATTCGAATACTTGTTTATCAGGTAGTCGAATACTCATTGTTGGAGTATTGAGATACTTTATGGGAAGAAAGTATTCGATTACCCTTGAAGAAGTAGTCGAATACTTAATAGTATTCGAATACTTAATAGTATTCGAATAATTGGGGTTTGATATTCGGATACCTTGTGGTATTCGAATACTTAGGTGAAAGTATTCGGATACTTTCTGGAGAGCTGGAGTATTCGAATACTCATTGGGGAGTATTCGAATACCTCCTGCAGAAAATGCCTAATGTAAAAACTCGCACCGCTAATTAAGGTAATTAATGATTTAATTGTGATAAATTAGGAAATGATTCCATAATTGACCTTAATAATTATTATTTGGCTTAAATAATTATGGTAAGTGAGTAAGAATGCTGAAAGTCGCTTTTCGGAAGAAAAGTGTAGATACCATTTCTGCTACCCGGTATAAATGCGTACCGAAAAAGTATACCGAAAAATTATAATAAGTGCATGATAATTACTAGAATAATATGTAGGACTTATAAAACGAGTTCCAAGTCAAAATGATGAGAACTGATACTGGCTATGGAAAAGCGCATACCGGAAAGGTGCTCCGAAAAATAAAATAAAAATATGAAAAATCTTAGAAAAATGAGTAGGTTAAGATTCCAAAGTCTGGGATCAAGATCTTTTGCGTAGCTATTAAGGCTAATACTGCGCGTTAAGACTTAAATGCCTATTTATACATTAGTTGCACAAATTTCTAGGGCATTGTGCAGCCACTCTACGTGTGACTTGGAGGCCAGCTGCTGCCACCACCTTTCTTCAGCCTCCCGTGCTTGTCTTGTGCAAAGTTTTCATCTTTTCTTCTTGTTTCACCATCTAAACACTTGGTTGAGGGTGTGTGAGCTTTGTGAAGAGGGTGAGTGCTCCATTATGAGTTGTAGTTGTTGTGTGTGAGTCAGCTTTGAGGGCTGAGTTTGGAGCTTGGGTTGTGGGAACCTTGGTGATGGCATTTTGAGCTTCAAAGTGTCATCTATGTGGGGAAGAACCAACCTTTGTGGTGCTATTTTCGTGCACAGTGTTGAGGCAGCATTGGGAGCTGTTGTGTGAGCTCCAAGAGCATCATCCACCTCTGCTTTTGGCTTGTGGTATGATCACCACCTTTGAACTGAGTTTTCTTAGTTAAAAATGGAACCTTGATGTATGTATTGAGCTAAGTGAATAACTTAAGGGTGGGTAAGGTTAAACACACCTAGAAATGCATGTTTAAGTGTCTTTATTCGGATAAAGTTGGATCCTTTGGACTGGATATTCAAGAAAATGCAGAACTGCATTCTGTCGTGAAATATCTGGATATTTGTCGAACAGATATCCGGATATTGATATCCGGATATGGTATCCGGATATTGATATCCGGATACGGGGATCTAGATATCCGGATATTGAATATCCGGATATGGTCAGTGTGATATCCGGATATTACATATCCGGATATGTCCCCAAAGAATATCCAGATATTCTGGGATTTCGCAGAAAAGTAGCTGTGCTATGGGTACAGTAGGCTATTGGGGGTTTGTGGACCCTAGATTAAGGAAGTTGAACTTCTGTAATTAATTAACTATGTCACAATCATGTGATTAAGGGCTTATGGCTTTGTTGGAAGCCTTAAGATGTAAAACGTAAAGGAAAGGCGTAATCTTAAAGTTGTATGCTTGCGAAGCATGATTAATGATATATTATTGGTCCATAACTGATTGTGATACTGCTGCGTGTGGACTGTGAGAGTGGTTGGACTCTTAGCTTGGATTGATTGCTTGCAAGGTAAGCTTTCGTGTCCTCGGTTTAGCCATGTTGTGGTTCCACCATGTCCCATGGGGATATGGTTATATGCATGCTGTGTTACATGCTTTTGATATTTGGAAATGTTGTTGATCTGTTATATGCAATGTGCCTTTATGATATGCAATGTGGTGTCCACATTTATGGTAAGCCTGAGTATATGGTACATACAATATGGTGAGGCTGTGGGTGAGATGCAATCGGTGTTCCTTATACTCATGTGGGTATAGACATATTCCTAGATTTCTCTGGCCAGTAGATAGTATAAACACACATGGCACGAATATCTGTTTCACTGCATACTTTTGGAACTAATATTGGAAATACTGCTTTTTGAACTTATATTGCACATGTAAGTTAGCTTGGGGTGGAAGATCCTTGAGGAACCCTTGTCTTACTGAGGTTTCTTGTTTAGAGATCTCACCCCACGTTTGGGGACGCTTATTTCAGGTTCAGGTAATGTTAAGGCCTCAGGCGGTAGGAGGCCGGAGCTGAGTTAGATATTGATGATATTATATGCTGACATTGTTGGATGTTGGTTATGCATGCTACTTTATGCTTTTAGCTTCATTTATGTTTGGGATTGTCTGTTGAGACTGTTGTTGGACAATGTGCCTTATTTGGTGAGCATGGGAATTGTCCATGCCACATAGACTTGATTATGTCTTCTTTAAGTGAAAGTTGTATTAATGTATCAGGATTTTGGTCCAGGCTATGTGTTGTTGTCCTGTGACTTAGATACTAACTTTATATTTATATATGAGGTATTTCAGTTAGTTGTCTTGCAATTTACATACAGGCATTATTTTATGAAATTGATTAAGTAATCAAGTTGGCTAAGGTTGATGACGTCATAATTGAATTAAAGAAAAAGTTATTCCGCATTTTAATTAAGCGTGGCTTAATACGATAGTATGTTAACAAACCCGGGTAACACAGGCTGTTACATTTTATGGTATCAGAGCACTTTCTAGGGAAAAGCCTGTATATATTAACTTAGGATGTTTCGTTGAGTGTCTATCTTGTGTTCTCTCTGATTGGTGTGTATTATGATAATGCATATGTGACCACTTGGCGTGGGCTTGATCAACTCATTCTTTGTGTAACTTGTGCAGAGTCATGGTGCAACCAAGGAGAAACCAGGGTACGAGTGAGGATCAACCGGATCCTGTCCTGGCTGCATTAGTTGAGATGCAAGCGGCCCGACTAGTCGACCAGGAGGCCACGAGGTTGGAAAATCAGGCTATGCTGGACGCCATTAGAGAGGCGAACAGGAGAGCCACCGCAGAGGTACTGGAGGAGAACCGGATGGCCAACATGACTATGATGAGGGTCATGTTAGAGGAGTTGATGACTGGTCCTGCTGCGGGCCAGTGTCCTTTACCACCTCCACCGCCACCACCCCCTCCACCTCCACCTAGTCACCAGGAGGACACCCAGAGTCATATGGGTGAGGGTAGCCACTTGACAGGGGCTATGCAGGCCGTTCCCGTTTTTGCTGAGGATCGAGATGAGATCGACCGCCGGCTGAATGTTTTTTGCAAGCATAAGACACCTACTTTTGATGGGTCATACGACCCCATTGCTTCTGCTAGATGGCTCCAGGCCCTGGACAAGATACTCAGGGTGATGGAGTGCACCGAGCCACAAAAGTTGATGTTCTCCACATACATGCTGGAGGGCGATGCCCACGGCTGGTGGACGAACACCTCCCAGGTGATCGAGATGCAGGGGCACGTGATGACATGGCCGTTCTTTGAGGACTGCTTTCTGGGTCGGTACTTTCCTTATGATGCTCAGGAGAGGAAGCAGGGAGAGTTTGACAGGTTGGTGCAGGGCTCGTTGTCTGTTGACGAGTACTTGGCCAAGTTTAATGAGGTGGTCAAGTTTGCTCATTTTCGTATGACGAGGCCGACTCCCATTTTCTTAGCTGCTAAGTTCCGTAGGGGACATAATCAAGACATTGCTGGTCACCTTGCTGGTTCTGCTTCAAGAGATTTCGGGGCCTTGGTACAACAGTGTCGTGATATTGAGGATTTCTGCAGCGCGAGTAAGGCCAAGAAGGCCAAGATTGAGGTGCCACAGGGTACTGGTGGTTCCACTTCCTGGAGAGACAGGAAGTTTGGGAACAAGGGCAAAGGAAAACAGTTGGCGGTTAAGCAAGCGCCAAATCAGTTTAAAAGGACTTCAGCTCAGGGGAGTACAGCGAGACCTCCTGCTCCCAGATGCTCGGGATGCGTGAAGTCACATTTTGGGCCGTGTGCTACAGGCCAGTTGATATGCTTCCAGTGTGGCAAGGAGGGCCACTACTCCAAAGATTGCCCGACGGCGAGAGCTGCTGCAGTGCAGGCAGTTCCTTTGCAGATGGTTCCTACAGTGGCACCAACAGTGCAACCTACCACTGGGCGTGTGTACACCCTAGATCGTCAGCAGTCAGACAGAGCTCCGAACCTGGTCAGAGGTACTGTTACCATTGGTGGTTCAGCTGTTGATGTGTTATTTGATTCCGGGGCAACGCATTCATTTGTTGCTACCCCTATTGCTGTGGGGCTTGAGTTTCCCAGTGCTGTGCTTTCTCCACCGATGTGGGTGACCACCGCCACCGGAGAAAAATGTTTGACCTCCACTGTCCATCGCGATGTAGCATTTTAGTGGGATGGCTGTGACTTCTCAGTAGATCTGATAGGATTGCCGATGGCCAACTTGGAGATTATTCTGGGCATGGATTGGCTGTCCAGAAACTGTGCATTGATTGATTGCTATGCCAAGAGAGTGGTGATGTCTCCGAGTGGGTCCACAGCCAGTTCCTCGCCATTCATTTCAGTCCTGCAGGCTAGGAGGGCCTTGAGAGCAGGGGCATTTGGCTATGTGATGTTGGGAGGTTTGGTGAGTGGGACACAGGAGGATCTCACTGGCATTCCTGTGGTGAGGGAATTCCTCGAGGTGTTTACTGAGGAGATTCCTGAGTTTCCACCGCAGAGGGATATAGAGTTCTCCATTAACTTATTGCCTGGTGTAGGGCCCATTTCATTAGCTCCATATCGGATGTCGCCACCGAAGTTAGCTAAACTGAAGATACACATTGAGGATCTTTCGGCGAAAGACTTCATTCGGCCGAGTGTGTCTCCTTGGGGAGCCCCGATCATATTTTTTAAGAAGAAAGATGAGACTATGCGATTGTGCACCGACTACAGGCAGTTGAACAAGGTGACAATCAAGAACAAGTATCCCCTTCCACGCATTGATGATTTGCTGGATTAGCTCAGGGGTGCTTTCGTGTATTCGAAGACTGATCTCTGGTCCGGATACCATCAGATTGAGGTAAAGCCAGAGGATGTCCCAAAGATCGCGTTTCGTTCTAGGTACGGTCATTATGAGTATTTGGTGATTCCGTTCGGACTCACCAATGCACCCACAGTGTTCATGGACTACATGAACATGATTTTCTAGCCGTATATGGATCAGTTTGTGATCGTCTTCATTGACGACATCTTGATCTACTCTGAGAGTGAGGAGGAGCATGCTGAGCACTTGAAGATTGTGTTGCAAGTGCTGAAGGAGAAAATGCTATATGCAAAGCCGTCGAAATGTGTGTTTTGGCTCAAGTCGGTAAAACTTCTGGGTCATGTGATTTCTGCTGATGGAGTTACAGTTGATCCTAACAAGATTGAGGCTGTGATGGATTGGGAGAGGCCCAAGACAGTTACAGAAGTGAGGACCTTCTTAGGTTTGGCGGGGTACCACAGGAGGTTCATTGAGGGATTCTCCAAGATGGTGTTACCGCTGACTTGCCTTACCCGCAAGGAGACTCCATTTGTATGGACAGATGAGTGTGAGGAGTGCTTACAGGAGTTGAAGGAGAGACTGACTGCGCACCTGTGTCGGTCCTTCCTGATCCTGCGGAGCAGTTTGAGTTATATTATGATGCCTCTGGGAAGGGGCTAGGCTGCGTGTTGATGCGGAAGGGTAAAGTTGTTGCTTATGCTTCGAGGCAGTTGAAGCCTCATGAGGAGAACTACCCGACTCACAACTTGGAGTTGGCTGCTATTGTATTTGCTTTCAAGATTTGGAGGCATTACTTGTATGGCATGAAGTTTGCCGTGTTCAGTGACCATAAGAGCTTAAAGTATCTGCTTGACCAGAAGGAGCTGAACATGAGACAGAGGAGATGGATGGAGTTCTTGAAGGATTACAAGTTTGAGTTGAGGTACCATCCTGGCAAGGCCAATGTGGTAGCTGACGCTTTGAGCCAGAAATCCGTGGCCTATCCAGTTTGATGATGGGTGATCTGGATGTGATCGAGAAGTTTCGTGACCTGACAGTGACTTCCTTGTTTGGGGGAGCACTTCTCGAGATGGAAACAACAGAAGTGATTAATGAGCTAATGGAGAAGATTAAAGAGGCGCAAGTGCAAAGAGAGTGCCTTGATTATGTGAAGAACCAAGACGGTGTGTCTTGGAATGAGGATGGATTGCTGTTGTTTCAGAAGAGGATTGTGGTTCCTCGAGGTTCGTTGACCGAAGAGGTTATGGCAGAGGCCCATAAGGGCCAGTTTACTATCCACCCTCGTGCTACAAAAATGTACCAGGACTTGAAGAGAAATTTTTGGTGGCCGGGCATGAAGAAAGACATAGCGGTCTACGTGTCCAAATGTTTGACATGTCATAAGGTGAAGATAGAGCACCAGAAATCGTCTGGTAAGCTTCAACCTCTTGAGATACCACAGTGGAAGTGGGAGAGCATTTCCATGGACTTCGTGGTGGGATTGCCGAAGACTCAGGCGGGTTGTGACTCTATCTGGGTCATTGTGGACAGGCTGACGAAGTCTGCCCATTTTCTTCCAGTGAAGGTGAGCTTCAATACAGAGCAGTTGGCCAAACTTTATGTCCGCGAGATCGTGAGGCTTCACGGGGTGCCCGAGAATATCATCAGTGATAGGGACCCGAAGTTCACATCTCGATTTTGGGAGGCGTTGCAGGAGGCTTTTGGTATGCAGTTGAGATTGAGTACCGCCTATCACCCTCAGACTGACGGATAGACTGAGCGGACCATCCAGACTAGCCTGGGCATGGCACCCTACGAGGCGCTGTATGGTAGGAGGTGTCGGACTCCTACTTGCTAGTCTGAGGTTGGAGACAAAGAGCTTTTTGGCTTGGACTTTGTCCAAGATACTACCCAGCAGATCCAGATGATCAGGGAAAAGTTGAAGCAGGCGCAGAATCGTCAGAAGAGCTACTATGATGTCAAGCATCATCCAATGGAGTTCAGTGAGGGTGAGCACGTATTTGTGAGACTTTCACCTGTCACCGGTGTTGGACGAGCACTCGGAGTGAGGAAGTTGAGCCCGCAATTTATTGGGCCCTACCAGATCCTTGGTAGAGTAGGACCTGTTGCCTATCGACTTGCTTTACCTTCGAACTTAGCCAACATCCACGACGTGTTTCACGTGTCTCAACTTCGGAGGTACATAGCGGATCCTTCGCACGTGGTGCAACCGGATGAGGAATGGAGGTGCTAAGTGAGAAGTTGAGCACTCGGAGTGAGGAATCCGAGACATGTATGTTTCTGATTTTGAGGACAAAATCCTTATAAAGGTAGGGTGAATGTAAGAACCCGCACCGCTAATTAAGGTAATTAATGATTTAATTGTGATAAATTAGGAAATAATTCCATAATTGACCTTAATAATTATTATTTGGCTTAAATAATTATGGTAAGTGAGTAAGAATGCTGTTCGGAAGAAAAGTGGAAAAGTATCCCGGAAAATTATAATAAGTGTATGATAATTACTAGAATAATATGTAAGACTTATAAAACGAGTTTCAAGTAGTGTTTTAAAACCCGGCTCGGACCGGCCGGGTCGACCGGGGACTCGGTGACCCGGTGGGTTCCGCGGTCTGAGTAGGTAGTTGAACCGCTTCTGCAGTCAACCCGGATTGGACCGGTTGACCCGGCCGAAACCCGGCGACCCAGTTGACCCGGGTTAGACCGGTTATTCCTTTTTTTTTTGGTAATTTTTTTTTTGTTGATAAGAACTCTTGAATTAAATCATATTCATATTTTATGATGAATATGATTAAAAGTAAGGTGAAAATAATAAGGTATTTTGGATTAGTGCAGTTCATTTATGTAATTTAGTAATTAATGATCTAAAGTTGTGGTGATAAACTTAGGAAATGATTCATCTCAACGGTTACACTTTTTACTTAGTGTATATTTCATGCATACTATTTTTTATCATGATTTAATTTATCCGTATCATGTCAAGCACAAAATGTGCATTTAACTTATATTGCAGTTTGCTTACAAAAAAAAAATTATATTGTAGATTTAATCCAATATTATGATATGGTCTAGAGCTAGAAGCTTAGAAGTATATAATATTTGCTATCATTGAAAATCAAATTATTTTTTGAAGCTCATTGATAGTTTTCTTATGTGAATTTTTATTAATATAAGTAATATGTTATATTTTTAATATGTGAACGGTACATCCGGTTCAACCCGGTCGAACCAATGACCCAGTAACCCAGTACCTCAACCGGTTCGATGACCGGTTCGATGACCCAGTAATGCCAGAACTGATACTGGCTATGGAAAAGCGCATACCGGAAAGGTGCTCCGAAAAATAAAATGAAAATATGACAAATCTTAGAAAAATGAGTAGGTTAAGATTCCAAAGATTGGGATCAAGATCTTTTGTGTAGCTATTAAGGCTAATACTGCGCGTTAAGACTTAAATGCCTATTTATACATTAGTTGCACAAATTTCTAGGGCATTGTGCAGCCACTCTACGTGTGACTTGGAGGCCAGCTGCTGCCACCACCTTTCTTCAGCCTCCCATGCTTGTTTTGTGCAAAGTCTTCATCTTTTCTTCTTGTTTCACCATCTAAACACTTGGTTGAGGGTGTGTGAGCTTTGTGAAGAGGGTGAGTGCTCCATTCTGAGTTGTAGTTGCTGTGTGTGAGTCAGTTTTGAGGGCTGAGTTTGGAGCTTGGGTTGTGGGAACCTTGGTGATGGCATTTTGAGCTTCAAAGTGTCATCTTTGTGGGGAAGAACCAACCTTTGTGGTGCTATTTTCGTGCACAGTGTTGAGGCAGCATTGGGAGCTGTTGTGTGAGCTCCAAGAGCATCATCTACCTCTGCTTTTGGCTTGTGGTATGATCACCACCTTTGAACTTGAGTTTTCTTAGTTAAAAATGGAACCTTGATGCATGTATTGAGCTAAGTGAATAACTTAAGGGTGGGTAAGGTTAAACACACCTAGAAATGCATGTTTAAGTGTCTATAATCGGTTAAAGTTGGATCCTTTGGACTGGATATTCATGAAAATGCAGAACTGCATTATGTCGTAAAATATCCGGATATTTGTCGAACCGATAACCGGATATTGATATCCGGATATGGTATCCGGATATTGATATCCGGATATGGGGATCTAGATATCCGGATATGGTCAGTGTGATATCCGGATATTGCATATCCGGATATGTCCCCGAAGAATATCCGGATATTCTGGGATTTTGCAGAACAGTAGCTGTGCTGTGGGTACAGTAGGCTATTGGGGGTTTGTGGACCCTAGATTAAGGAAGTTGAACTTCTGTAATTAATGAACTAAGTCAGAATCATGTGATTAAGGGCTTATGGCTTTGTTGGAAGCCTTAAGATGTAAAAAGTAAAGGAAAGGCGTAGTCTTAAAGTTGTATGCTTGCGATGCATGATTAATGATATATTATTGGTCCATAACAGATTATGATACTGCTGTGTTTGGACTGTGAGAGTGGTTGGACTCTTGGCTTGGATTGATTGCTTGCAAGGTAAGCTTTCGTGTCCTCGGTTTAGCCATGTTGTGGTTCCACCATGTCCCATGGGGATATGGTTATATGCATGCTGTGTTACATGCTTTTGATATTTGGAAATGTTGTTGAGCTATTATATGCAATGTGCCTTTATGATATGCAATGTGGTGTCCACCTTTACGGTAAGCCTGAGTATGTGGTACATACGATATGGTGAGGCTGTGGGTGAGGTGCAAGCGGTGTTCCTTGTACTCATGTGGGTATAGACGTATTCCTACATTTCTCTGGCCAGTAGATAGTATAAACACACATGGCACGAATATCTGTTGCACTGCATACTTTTGGAACTAATATTGGAAATAATGCTTTTTGAACTTATATTGCACATGTAAGTGAGCTTGGGGTGGAAGTTCCTTGAGGACCCCTTGTCTTACTGAGGTTTCTTGTTTAGAGATCTCACCCCACGTTTGGGGACGCTTATATCAGGTTCAGGTAATGTTGAGGCCTCAGGTGGTAGGAGGCCGGAGCTGAGTTAGATATTGATGATATTATATGCTGACATTGTTGGATGCTGGTTGTGCATGCTGCTTTATGCTTTTAGCTTCATTTATGTTTGGGATTGTCTGTTAAGACTGTTGTTGGGCATTGTGCCTTATTTGGTGAGCATGGGAATTGTCCATGCCACATAGACTTGATTATGTCTTCTTTAAGTGAAAGTTGTATTAATGTATCAGGATTTTGGCCCAGGATATGTGTTGTAGTCCTATGACTTAGATACTCACTTTATATTTATATATGAGGTATTTTAGTTAGTTGTCTTGCAATTTACATACAAGCATTATTTTAAGAAATTGATTAAGTAATCAAGTTGGCTAAGGTTGATGACGTCATAATTGAATTAAAGAAAAAGTTATTCCGCATTTTAATTAAGCGTGGCTTAATACGATAGCATGTTAACAAACCGGGTTAACACTGGCTGTTACACCTAAAACGAGTTAAAATGAGATGGAAAGCCTTAATCACTTAATGTAACCTTGAGTAATGGTTATTAATGATGGGTTACTGTATAACAGATTGTGATTGAGCTGTTTGTGGACTTTGAGCTAGTGTGAGCTAGTGTGGACTCCTGGTTTGGATTGTTAGCTTGCAAGGTAAGCTTTCGTGTCCTCGGATTAGTCTGTTGTTTGTTCCACCGACCTCCATGAGAGGGTGGTTTATATGCATGGTATGCTTTTACGAAAATGTTATATGCCTGAGATATGTGAATATGGTGTTTTTACTTACACAATCAGACAGCGACTCTGGTGTGTAAGGCATGTAGTGTGTGAATATGATGTCGTTACTTACACAATCAGACAGCGACTCTGGTGTGTAAGGCATGTAGTCTATGAAAGTGATGTTGTTACTTACACAATCAGACAGGGACTCTGGTGTGTAAGGCATAAGACTGCGACTCTTATGTTAGATGGGTCGCAGATATGCATAATCCTATCCTATTCCCTGGCCAGTCGAACCGCATTTACATACATCACATGATTACTGAGTTAAATGTTTAGCTCGTTGAGCAAGAGATTATACTGTCATGATTTATATGCATAACATAAACATGCATTGCAATTACTGTTTTAAACTTATATTATGCCTGTAAGTGAGCTGGGGGCAGAAGAGTCCTTGAGGATCCCTTGTCTTATTGAGATTTCTTTTTAGAGATCTCACCCCATGTTTGGGGCACATTTTCAAGTTCAGGTAATGCGGGGGTTGACTCCTCTATCGGCAGAAGGCCGGAGCTTAGTTGACTGTTGTTTATGTTTTCCCACTTATGTTTATGGATTGCTGTTTATCCTGTATTCCTTACGTTGTTGTTGAGTTGAGACTGTTGTTGGACATTTGTGGCTTATTTGGTGAGCATGGGGATTGTCCATGCCACATTGGTTTGACTATGTCTTATTTTAGATTCGAGTTGTAATAATATATCAGGATTATGTCTGGACTACGTGTTGTAGTTCCGTGATTTTAGATACTGACTGTTATTTATATTATGAGGTATTTCAGTTAGTGGTCTCTTGCAATATCATACAGGCAATGTTTTTATGAAATGGATTAAGTAATCAACTTGGCTAAGTATAATGTCGTCATAATTGAATTAAAGAAAAAGTTAGTCCTCATTTTAATTAAGCGTGACTTAATACGATAATATGTTAACAAACCGCGTATACACGGGGTGTTACATTTACAAAATATCAAAATTACAAAAATACATTGATTTCCGTGTCAAAACGACGTCATTTTGGGTCACCGGAGAATTCAGTGTTTCGAAAATTGGCTTGGACCGGACGGGTCGACCCGAGTCTCGATGACTCTATGGGTTCCTCGGTCCGAGTGGTCATTTGGACCGGTTCTGCAATCAACCAGGTTTGGACCGGTTGTCCCGGGCGACACCCGGCGACTCGGTGACCCGATTTAGACCGATTGACCCCTTTTTTTTTTCTTTTTTCTTTTTTGGCAAATTATTATTATTTTATTGACGAGAACTCTTGAATTAAATCATGTTTATATTTTGTGGTAAATATGTTAAAAAGTAAGGTGACAATAAGAAGGTATTTTTGATTAGTGTAGTTTGTTTATGTAATTTTTTTTTTTTTTGGTGAAATTGTTTATGTAATTTAATTGTATCATATATTGATATTAAGAAGTTAAGTGGGAATAAAAACTGATGGTCTCATCTCAACGGTGCACACTTTCTGCTTAGTGTATATTTCATGCCTATTATTTGTTATCATGATTTGATTTATCTGTGTTATGTCAAGGCACAACAGGTGCATTTAGCTTACATTGCAATTTTAATCCAATATTAGGATATGGTCTAGAGTTAGAAGCTTAGAAGTATATAATATTTGCTATCATTGAAAATCAGTTTGTTTTTTGAAGCTCATTGACAGTTTTCTTATGTGAATTTTTAATATAAGTAATATGTTTATATTTTTTTAATATATGAACAGTAAATCCGGTTGAACCCAGTTGAACCAATGACCCAGTGACCCAGTACCTCGACCGAGTCGATGATCGGTCCGAGTTTTAAAATACTGCCGGAGATAGCTTATCTCCATTGACTGAAGAAATCCTTTATCCTTTTTTAAATTTTATCATTTTTTTTTAATTTACATCTTTTTTTTAAATGAAAAACTTTTAAGCTAATTTTTTTATATAATCATCAAAAAGCTTGTAGCTTTATTTTAAAAAGTAGCTTTTACCTTAAAAAAATGTGTAAATAGTATCTTATTTTGGTTACAAGCACACTAGGTTGGGCATTGAGTAAGTCCCTATTAATTATTTCAAGTTATTACTCTTAGTTGTTGAAAATATTCAAACGTTAGTGCTGAAGTCTCACATTTGTTAGATATAGATCAAGTGAGTACCATATAAATGCGAAAAACCCATAAACTTATAACTTTAAGGTTTTGGATTGCAATGAGGTTTCGGTTCATTTATTGTGATTTGTCATTTGATCCATTGATAAATTGATAAATGTATCCTTTTCAATGGATTTTCGGCTGCCGCGCACCATTATTTTAGAATATGGTTATTTGTTGTTGTCATTCAAATAAAATTTAAGCAAAACTACGCACAAATAGCAATATTCAAAAAAATGAAAATAAAAATTTGTGTACACAATGTTAGAGCACCTGAAGAATTAAGAATTTTTTTTAAATAAAAAAATAGGTTGTTTGGACATATTTATTTCTTGATGTCATTTTTGTGCAGAAAAATAATGAAATTTGAGTTTTCAGCATATTGAGGCAGCCAAGAGCACAGTACTTGCCCGCAGCAAAATATGAAGATATTATGAGGAAAATCTTATGCTGAAAACAGTATGGATAACTGAAAAAAAAAAGCTAGAAAGAATGGGTTCCCTCCAAACAAACCTAAAGTTGCTAAAATAAATAAAAAAGAAAAAAATAAACAAAACCAAAAAATCAGAAAGAAAGTGACGACACCACAAAATGCAGCCTCCAACCACGGGAAAGAGGTGAAAAAAAACGAAAGTGCTAAGACCATTTGGAGCTTGCAAAAGAGTCGCCATTCGATGCAAAGTAAAGAGATAGAATCTTCATTAGCTTTTGGATGAAGAGGGATGAAAGGGAGGTTGTTGACATATCTTGGAGGCCATAAAAGAAGGTATTTTGAAGAAGAAGAAGAAGAAGAAGAAGAAGAAGGTTGTTGACACACAATAGTTAAGGAATTAAATTAAGTTGCTTGGACAAATCTGTGCTTAGGCTACAATAACCTTTGGATGTAAGACTAATTAGTCTCATTAGGTATAGATTGATATGGTTTTTCCCACAATTAACATTTCAAGAGCTGAAACCTTTGTCCTCTCCTAAAAGAATACTTCGCCTAGCGCTTAGCACCGAACTCAATCTTTCTCAGTGATATAATAGAATTTGTTGAGCATAATTTAATTGACACAAAACTCACTGATAGTGGTAATAGTCTTGCCTTCACTATCAATTGGTAATGGTTTTTTTAACATGATAGGATCCATTTCCATTCTTGTATAGAAACAAATTGTGTATTGTTATCGTTCAAATCAAATTAACATATGAACACATTCACAAACATGGAGTATTAAGCTTTGTTGTGAACGCATAATCTTTCTACAAAATTCTAGCTCACAGCATCAGTTCAAATTATGCACGTCACTTCAAACAAAAACACAAACTATTATTCAACAATATCGCATGTAGCAGCTTCGCTATTCCACTAGTTTACATAACTGGAAGGAAATAGAAAATATGATTGCATACATGGCAAATTTATTCTTCAAACAAGCCAAATTTCACTATAAGATATTACAAGACTAAATAGCATAAAATGCTTTTATTCAATTCAAATTCTTCAAAGCATATTTCATCAGAAGTGGTAGCTTTATGAGCACTTAATTTTTGGATGGAGGATTGTGGCCATGCCCTCCTCCATGATGGTCATGGTCATGATGGTCATGGTCATGGTGGTCATGGTGGTCATGGTGGTCATGGTCATGATGATCAAGGGTAGTATAACCCACTTTTGAAGTTTCCTTCTTGGATTCCTCCATGGATGGAGGATACTTCTTATAGGGAGGCTCATGGCCGTGATGGTCATGGTCATGATGATGGTCATGGTCATGGTGGTCATGATGGCCATCGGCAAGAGAAGAAGTGGCTAGAAGCACTAATCCAAGTACTACTAGCAGACTCAGTGACAAGTATTTGGGAGACATGTTGGCTCGTAAGTAAGTTCAATGCTCGAATGGTGCAAATAATAGAGCAATGCCATGACCCTTTTATAATCTTCTAGGACCTATCATCTATCGGCACGTGTCATTTTTAATACAAAGTTGGTGGCACATTGTAGTCACGTGTTAAAGATGAAAAGATTTTCTTGTTTGACTGGTAAATCAAATATATAATGTGTAAGATTAGTCCATCTTACACTCTATAATGGATCAATTTGATGATTAGTTGGACCGATTCTTAGAAATGACCGCAGTAAGAGTACTAATTATTAAGTTTATATTTATTTCTTTTTTTTACTTCTAGTTATTGGTTTTTCTATGGAGAAATTATACTTATTCGCGTCACGAAACAAAATCGAATAATTACCAATTCATAGACTAATATCAATAGCCCATCTGATACACCAACAAATTAAACAATAAATTACACCAAAATAATATATATTTGAATATTCATGTTTACGACAAAACAATTTTTTTTTAAAAGTTCATAAAAATAATTTAAAGTTTAAGTTTTTGTGACTGCAAGAGATAATCCTCGATGTTTTAACTCGGTTAGGACTTCTCCAAAAGATTCTCCAAGTCCTCGTAGGGAATGTATGAAATTTTTAATAAAGTGGATATTTCATCTTCTAATCATACATCTTCTCCCCTTTATCTTTAAACCTTCTCATTATTTATAATTCTATTAATAAGATTTAATTCTTTCCAAAATGAAGACACTAGAATCATGGATGATATTTATATGATGAACAAAAAGTTATATCTCAAACATGATATCTAATTTATTCAAAAGCGAAAACACATCTATTTTTTGTACAAATAAAAAAAAACACATCTATTTCATGGCGTTGAATAAAGTTGTTCAAGTGATAATTTGACAAATTTATTTACTAATACATTACCTACTTAAATTTTGATAAGCTAATAAATACGATTGAAATGCGCAAACTCAAAAACATTAAATAATGTTATGTTAAGGGTGAGTAAACTACGTGTTGTTTTGTCCTATTGGGTTTCTTGATAAGACTTTTAATGAAGCAGTTTACAATAGTATTACTAGAAACATATACAATTTTTTCCACTAAGTTTTTTCCTGATAAGGTCTAAGGAATTACATTATTTTATTAGACATATGAGGTAGAGTGTTCTAGACAATATAGTTATTTGGACGTCGATAACCCCAAAAGAGATCATATCAAATTATAACTCTTGATAAAGATAACTTGTATCATATATTCAAGTGTAATTTAACAAACTTTAAAGCTTAAAAGAGACCACCATACAATAATAAAACTAATGCTTTACCTATCTTTCTTATTTGGAAAAATATTTATTATTTTAAATGACACAAAGTTATGTCATTTTTAATGAAACTATGTCATTTTGGTAAGTTTTTACATTTTCTCTCCTCCATTTTCTTTTTATTTCTAAAATGACATAGTTTAATTAAAAATAACACAAAATTGTATCATTTAAAATGACAAACACTGAACCCTTCCTTTAATTAGCTTTTGTTTTGGTAACATGCATGTCATATTCAAACTTCAAATAATTCGCAGTTCATTAATGAGTCAAGTAACATGCCCTTCCCCACAGAATAAAGGAATGTGACGTTGAAACAAGTTTGGAGTAGCTTATCAAGAAAAATGCGGGTAAATAAATTAACTTGCGAATTACAATTGCGCACAACTAGCTTGCTCAATTGTTATGAATCCAGAATCCCTTTAATTTGGATTATATAAATTTTTATTTTGCATCTACTGGATAAGTGCAAGTGGACCAAGACCAGCTGGGCATATTTGACTAAACCGAATAAAACTTCAACTCATGTTAACTAAACCACTAGTAATATTATTCAAATTAAAAAAAATGTTACAATTTGTAAAAAAAAAAAATCATGAAAAGCTATAGACCAATAAATATCTCTTACGCTAAAAAATATATAAAATAAGAATCCTAAAAACTTTTTATTACTTTATATAGTTATGATTATATGAAGTATAAGAGATAAACACATCTTATACTAAAATTCACAATACAAATAATGATTTCGAATTTTGGTAATCAAATTTGTTGGGACAGGTCTCTCAAATAGTTCGCACGGAAGCAGTTTCCCGATCGGTAATATGAGCTTATCGATCGACACTAAAGTCTACACGAGCAATTTATAACAATCCTCATTTGGAAATATTGTAATTATATTATAAACATAAGATTGAATACTAGTTTACCCTAATTTGTAGTAAGTAAGCTTATAATGCAAGTTTTGTTGTGTAATTGAATGAATTGGTATAATAATTAAAATTGTGATACAATTCATGCTAAATGAAATAAATTAGACCTAATTGGAATTATTAATAAAGTTTAGGGTCAAAGAATATATATGTAAAAATTTAGGGATTAAATTGTAAATAAGCAAAGTAATGGCCTAAGATTAACTTTGATTCCTTCATTAAATCCTTTAAAGAATTTTAAAGACTAGAGTCGTCTTAGATTTGTCTAATGATGATTATATTAATTTATAAAACTAGGTCAAAGTTTAATTAGATATAAATCAAAGATGTATTAAATTACATGGAAAGTTAGTAAAATTAAGTAAAATTGACTAGTTTGATAATATAGTCATATTTTCTGCTAAAGGATTGATTGAATGCTTTCAATTAATCTCTTATACATTTGAATATATGTGATGGATTGAACACTGCATCTTGTAAAGGGGTATACTCCGAAATCTGGGTGTTAAGAATGATGAGATTGCAGTACATGCCAGGCGGTTAACATGATTGAGTGGGAAAATCTATGCACTTAAATTTTGGTTTCATTACTATCCTCGTGAACTCTAGAGAATGATATATGTGTAGTCTCACTACAAGAAAATTGGTACATAAGACTAGGAAATATGATTTTTGACAAATTTTGATGGAAATTAGTGTGCTTGGGCAAGCGTGCCCACGGCTCGCTTAAAACTGCGATTTCTCCGAAAGACCGGAAAACTCCGGATTCATCTGATCAAGGACAATTAAAGGACAATGGTTAATGTTAAAAATTAGAGTTTCTACATAGTTTGTGAAATTATGGACGTTTAGCGGAATATGCGGGAAATTCGAATTAGTTGGAAATTGCGTGAGATGACGGTGAGACCCATCTCAATTAAGTGGACCTTGCAACTTGGACAACACCACAAATCAGATTTTTCTCTCTCCTCCTCCCTCCTCCAAAACCGAGCTAGCCGTCCATGGAAGGGGAGATTTGATTCAAAATCTTCTTTCTCTAATAACTCCCTCCATACTCACTCAAATCCAACAAAGTTTATCACCAAAGTTGTTGGAAATCATCATCCAAACACAACCACGGTATTATGGAACCTTGAAACTCGCTAGATTAGGAGAAAAAGAGCAAAATCAGCCACGACTTTGAGGAGTTCTTTGGGGGTTTTGGAGTTGTGTGTTCAAGCCATTGCTTGGGTATCACTTGGAGGAGTCCCTGGCCTAGCTTGTGAGTATATTTCAACACATTTCATTGGGTAAATCATGAATCTAAAATTTGAAAACCTAGAGTAAGTGTTGTGTGATTGATGTAGCTAGAGAGCTCAAACTGAAATTGTGTATTAGACAATTGTGGCTTAGAATGATGTTTTAGAGTGATTCATGTCATAAAAATTATTGGTGAAATTTGAGTTATAACTTAGTAAATTTTGGGTTGTGATTCCATGACTTTGTGATTTTGATTGGTTGTAGGATTTTGTAATTGAGTTGTTAAATGTTTGTATGGGTTAATAGTAGTATTGCATGATGTATGAGAATGCTGAATTGGATTGAATAATCTTTGGTGCAAGGCCATGAACATTTCGGCCAAGTGAGCAAATTAAGGGGGTTTGATGTTGTGAAATTATGTGATTGATGTGTTGTAGTATTAATTGGTATTTGGATGAGTTGTGTGATGGGTGGATGCATGGAAAATTAAAGGAAAAATACTTGGAGTGTGTGAGAGTGTACATTGAACCTAAAAGGAAATAATTGGAAAAATGAGGTTGTGATGGTGTAGGATGGAAAGTGGGACCTAAAATGCTGTTGTGGTAGCCATAGGATGCTAAAGAAAAATTAAAAGAAAATAAAGAAAAATATTTTGTGATTTATGCCTATGATGGCCGAACCTAGCTAGTGCGAGTGGGAAATTTTGGTGCATGTAATCTTGGTGGATTGCACCTTGTATTAATGATCCTTGTGTGATCATTGTAGGTTACCTCCCGCAGAATTGAACTCTGAACTGTGAGCTTGGTGGGTTGCCTTTGGTCCCGGACCAAAAGTATTTTGGTAAATGGTCTTGAATCTATGCATGTATAGTTGATAAACTTGCATTGGATGGTTGAAATTGAAATGGGAGTGGCCTATGTGTAGGCATTTCTGGTGAACCAAGCTTGGTGATATTGTGATTGGGAGCTATCAAGCGGAGGAGATTATTTAGGTAATCCCTTGGTACTGGGGTTTGATCCCCGTGTGTGCTCCACCATGCCCGTTGAGGGTAGTGGTTGGAGGTGTATGTGAATAATGTAGTATAACATGATCATGCATATTGTATGTATAGTGGTACGTAGGATATACCGAGTCTCAAGCCAGTAGACAGTTGCCTTCGGGCGCTATGGACTTCCACTGGATAGGTCTCCATGAGGGAGTTCCAGTTGACCTGGGGTCATGGTGTGTCATCTGTAGAGGAGCACACTAGGAAGTCTCGGTGTATATGGATTGAGGGTGCCTTGGTTGATGTTCTGGGAACACTCCTTGGTTCGGAAACCGTAGGCTATATGCTGAGGCCAATAGGCCGGACGTTGCGTGGCTTTGGCATTGACCATTCCATCTTCGTCGTATTTTGTTTCCCTATGCTTCCCTACTTCACTAAATCTCTTGCTTTATCCTGTTTTAAATGTTGTATTATGTTATTGATATGCATCGAAGTGAGCCATTGGACGGAGCATTCTCCAGTACCTCTGGGTTAATGAGATATATTCGTATATCTCACCTTGCTTTGGGGATTTTATTTCAGGTAGTGCTAGTGGTGTTGGAGCGGCGGGCAAGAGGCCCGTAGGATGAGCTCACGGATTTATGGTGGATTTCGTATTTTGGGGTCACATGGCCTAGGCTAGACTTAGGACATGAACATCGTTTTGAGTTGGGATTATTATATGTCATCTTTGTTCATGTTTTTTTTTTGCCTAAAAGTTTAGTCATTTAATTATCATGATTTATTTAGGTGGCTCATTATGTATATTTAGAGGATTATTGTAATATTTGTAAAGAAGCTTGTAATTTGTATTATGGAGACTTGATGTAATATTGAAGCATGCTATGTGATGAAAGGGCAATAGGCCTATTCTAGGATTGATTTATGTTGTATGTTTCAAGAATGCATGCAAATGGATATTGTGATTGAAATTAGTTAATTTTGAAAAAGTAAACAATGATTATGTATGTTGATCAAATGGAATATAAATTGTGAAGGGTTGTAAGAGCACCAAGACATTGCTGGTACTTGAGTGCCACCCATGTCTATTAGGTACATTTGAGGCTAGTTATGCACTTTTACAAAAGTGATACTTATTGGAAAAACAAATGAAACTCCGGCAAATTTCTAGAAATTGGGTGAACTTTGGGAGAGCATATCTCCCTCCACAAAGGTCCAATAGGGACGTACCATATACCGGTTTAAATCTTGAGATGTCAACTACCTTGTGTCAAAATTTGAGAACTATAGAAATGTGCGCTGCCCTATAGAAGCCTGAGAACATGGACTGTTCAAAAACGCTGCACATGGGGCTGTTCTGGTGTGCCATTTTTGGAAAATTTGTTCCCATTTCATTTCTTGGTCAAATTAGGTGTATGATATGTCAAA